>CAXITT010000116.1:840005-855572 GCA_964033795.1 Lymnaea stagnalis
CCCCCCCCCCCCCCGGTGTAGGATGGAATAAAAGGGCGAAACGACCTGACACTTGATGCGATTAGTTTCAACGCCTATTCAAAATAGTCGTTTTAGAAAAATGTCTCAGTCAAAGATGTCTCAGTCAAAAATGTCTCAGTCAAAGATGTCTCAGTCAAAAATGTCTCAGTCAAAGATGTCTCAGTCAAAGATGTCTCAGTCAAAAATGTCTCAGTCAGAGATGTCGTTTTTAAACTTATTATTTTTAATTAAATTGCAAAGGACCCCCCCTCCCCCCCCCCACACACTTTCTGTGATTAATGAGCATTAATACAAGAGTTAATTTGGTTCAGAAAAAAATAATTTAAAAAATCCCTTTCAAACCGTTGTGAATGAGTGAATGCACTTTAAGCCAGCCATAATTACAATCCCAGTCGGTGACATCAGGAAGGCATGGCATTCTACGCGTCACACCAACACTGAACACTGTCTAATTTTAGACCAGGAATTCGGTACACTGGACCAGACAAGCATTATGGGTGTGTTCTAAACTACTTCTCAACTCTAGCCTCAGATTTGAGGACAGTGTTAGCAGGAGTGGCAAGTTGGTTTTAATGCCGGTGTGTTGAGAACAATAAGCCCCAAACCCTAACCAAATAAGATTGGTGTAAGTAGAGTCAGGCCTACACAACATGCGGCCCGCGAAGTAATTAAGTAACGAAATATATTCTTTATTACTGTTATTTTCTTAGTAGCTGCCCTAGACCTGACAGCCGAATTTTTTGTTAAATTTCGTCTGGCTGACATAATTTTTTGGCTGATATCCGGAGTAGCCGGATTTCTCCGTCAATTGACATTTGCGGCTGATTACGAAATATTCGGCTGAAATTCGGCTGAAGCCTGGCCAATAATGAAGTAATAAAACTTCAGCACTTTTACAATACTTCAGAAAAAGTTTTATTATTTAAAACAATAGAAAAAAGAAATAGTTTTCTATGATGTCCTACTAATACAGTGCATGAATGCATTCCATTCATTCAGTTTCTGTCACTCAATACCTGATACCTTAAAACGGAACGCCACGAAATTTAGGAAAGCAAAAACATTACGTCACGGCGACTCGTTCATTTTTCGGTGGATTTACGGAGGACGAAATACGGCGGCGTATTCGGCGCGCGGCGTCGGCGTCTAAGCTGCCCCCCCCCCTTTTTTCCTATTATCTTTCGGCCCGCACACGTTGTTCATAAACTATTACGGCCCGCCTCCCATTTTGAGTTGTGCAGGCCCCAGGCAGGTACAGTTCTAAAGCTGCTCACTGCTATGATTCCGAGCAAAATTTGGCGCACATGCATGGCATTAGAACATAATGATTGAGCAAGCTATGTGGCATGGCCACGTTTCGGGGGTGGGGGGGATATGGACAAGTCTTAAATAACTCCCACCGGCTGCTCTAATTAGCGGGCCGCAGTAGAGATCGAGTCAATCCAATCTTCTATAATCAATGAAATGATGGAGACACGAGATCAAGACGACCATCTCAACACATAGCAGCAGCTCCGGTCATCTCACCGTATTGGGTGTAGTACGACACATGTGTCCTAATATTTGCCTAACGGCGCACTACACATGTGTTCTAATATTTGCCTAACAGCGTCACTGACTTGAAATAGAATCGGAGACGAAGGCGGTTAGTGGGGTGGGTGAGGTTTAATGAATAAGTTTGATTTACACCACGACCCCCCCCCCCACACACACACACCTTTCTTTCTCTTCTATCTAGTGAAATATTTGCCTAACAGCGTCACTGACTTGAAATAGAATCGGAGACGAAGGCGGTTAGTGGGGTGGGTGAGGTTTAATGAATAAGTTTGATTTACACCACGACCCCCCCCCCACACACACACACCTTTCTTTCTCTTCTATCTAGTGATCTTATTCAACACGAACACATTATTTATTATTCTGTGAATACACGTAACATTCCGCTCCGTGGACAACGTATTCACCACCAACCAAATGACATGTACACCAGGAGATACCATGTACTAGTAACAGCTTGACGTGTTACAACCTGGTTGATTTATAACTTTTGTTGAGCGTTGGTGAATGAGCAGTTTCAATACATCCATGGATGTGACTTAAGAAGGGAGAGCTATATTAGATAACGGACAATGGCAGACACTTTCTGTTGAGTTAAAAGATGGCGACCTTCCAGTTCTTAGGCAGTCGGTCTGAATGATGACAGAAACAGAACGGACGTGGAATAGAGTGATATCTTCTCCCCGATTACCAAATCTCCTTTCTAATAAATAGCATGCAGTCAAGATATTAAGGCACATTTAAGATACTATGAGTTTACAAGCTAAACGACCACCACGTTAAGCCGTTAAATGTACACGGCTAACACGGGAATACTGCCTCTACAACATTGTCATATTGGTATTTAATACAACTACAACAGAACAAAATTGCCCTAGAGAGTATGAGCAGCAAATGTCTCTGCCCCACAAATCTAATAGTGGGCTTGTGTCCACAGTAATCACAGGACAGTACAAAATGGTGGAGCCTACCAGCAAACTTAAAAAGAACTACAAATTGTTATTTTAGAAGAGAGCCCCCCCCCCTCTTTTAGTGTTCTTTAAAAAGATGAACAAGGGAGGGAATGTTAATAGTCCCTTTGGGGGGGGGGGGGGGAAGATTCTCTCTTTCCATTCTTCACATCTTTTTTTTCATTAGTGGCTTGTGCCAACTCTTATTCTGTTCTTTCATCATGAAATTAATGTTTTAGATTAGCCTGTGTTGGTATGATAAATGATAAACATATTTTAGCCATGTTTATGTGCATAACTTAATAATTTTATTCATGCACGGATGGAGGCAAAACACGTGAATTTCTATTTAGCCTTCATATTAAAGATAAAAATGTTTTATTTACCAATGTTGTGTGTAAATAATCTTACTCAAGATAAACTGTGCATATTTGAGAGGCTAAAACATTGATATCAAATTGAGTTAAAATTATCAAAATTAAAAAGCAAATACCAAATGACCTGATTTTTTATTTTAAGACATCAGCATCACAGCACAATGCCAAACCACAGCTCAACCGCTAATTGTGGGTACTTTCCACCATCAGCCACATAGGCATAGGCATTTAAATTAGAGCCTGAATAATGAATGTAGTTGGTGGGAGTCTATGCCAGGTCATGAATAATTCAGTGAGAAAATTTCAAAAGGTGCAATATGATGACATTTGTAGTGATTTGCTGGCTGAGTCAATGTAATTGTTTCTATTAATAGGCTTCACCTACATTCTCAAATCAGTTGTGTTAGCTGACCAAATAGTTACAGTGGTGGTGGGCAGGAATGGCCCCCATTGGCCTTAGTTTGTAGAACCCTTTTGATTTGTGAAGCAAAAGAATATTGACTGATCTCTGATTGTCACCATAGTACCAACAAGTTAATGTTTTTAGAAGACTACCAGGCTTGAGTGTAAATATTTGTATTATAAGTACAATGTATAAGTATATGTACATTAGTTAATAATATTAGTATTAACATGCCTAGGCTTACTGAAGCCAAATTATTCTTAAGTTAAGAATAAGAAGATAGTCACATTGAGTGAGTTTGATTCATAATACTATATATAGTATATAGTTAATACAGTCATAGTGATAGTGCCATCAACAGTAAATATAACGGAAATAAACAGCTATTATTAGTAGTAGGCCTGTATTATACAAATACAAGTGCACTGTATTACTAAGTTTTAACTAAGAATTAGTATTAACTGTAACTGGCACACTGTAACACTAACTAACGTTAGTTATACTACTACTACCGGACTACCGTTATTCAGAATATTACAAAACAAAACAAGCATAGTTTCCTGCATAGTTACATTTAGGCCAACTAGCCACTAGACTTTCACTTTACTAACTTTACCAGGCCTTGAACTACCGAGCTGTGGTACATAAGAAGTTAATTATAACTTACCCAGAAAATGAAGTTGAAGGCAAACATCAAGTACTTAATACATGTATAGCAGCTACCGAGCGCCATTTTTTACTTGAAATGGGTAAATCCACAAAAGACCACGAAATGAATCAGATGAAGACAAAATAATGATCTCAAAACAAATTAATCCTAGAGATAATAATACACGGCGCCTAATATCCGAATAGTACACAACACATCAATTCTGCTACACACAAAACTCTGACACAAGTGTGCAAATGTTTTCGAGCTAGTCGAGTACCCACACGCTTTCAGACGCAGACAACCAGTCGAACCAGAAGCGACAACACGGAACGAAATCGAGCTAAGGTAAAATCGACTACTCCGTAAAGTAATGATAGTTTTCCCATCGATACCACCTGAGGGATCTAGCTTATTTTCTTTTTTGTTTGTCTTATTATTTTTTTGTTCCACACCCAATTAATTACATTGGCCTAAACGGTTCAGTCATTTAAAATTTTACTAGAAATTTACGGTCAGCAAATTAGATAAAACAAGAAGAAAAGAAAAGAACTGTGACAGAGCTATGGTTAAATGCAGCACTTTGTGTTTTGGGGGGGGGGGGGGCAATATAAAAAATGGGCACACTGGGGGTGGACCACCCCCCTCCTCAACCCCCCACTTCCCACCCCCAAATATATAAAATGGGCACACTGGGGGTGGACCACCCCCCTCCTCAACCCCACACTTCCTACGCCCAGAGGCGTAGCGTGGGGGGCAGGGGACAGATGTCCCCGTGCGCCAGCTAGTTAGGGGCGCCAAAATGTGCTTTGATATTATTTTATTGGTAACAATAATGGGTTTAAGAGTTGAAAAAAGAAAAGGGGGCGCTTTAAAATTGATCTTGTCCCCGGGCGCGAATCTTGTCACCGGGCGCCAAACACCCTCGCTACGTCTCTGCATACGCCAGGGAAAAAAATTCTCAATAGTAATGCTACTAATAATAATAATAATAAGATAGACAAGCGTGTAGCGTGGGAGTGGCGGTGGAGACGAAAGATTTCAAAGGGAAAGGTAACCCAATCACACAGTTAACTTTCACTCCTACACAATTTTCCCACTTAAAAAAACCAAGGGAAGTAAAATTTCCTGTCCAGATTAAGATAAAGATGTCTTCTCATTGGCTGTTGTGAACCAAGATTTCCTGTCCAGATTAAGATAAAGATGTCTTCTCATTGGCTGTTGTGAACCAAGATTTCCTGTCCAGATTAAGATAAAGATGTCTTCTCATTGGCTGTTGTGAACCAAGATTTCCTGTCCAGATTAAGATAAAGATGTCTTCTCATTGGCTGTTGTGAACCAAGATTTCCTGTCCAGATTAAGATAAAGATGTCTTCTCATTGGCTGTTGTGAACCAAAAACATCACAGAGAACAGTACCAGGGGCGTCATTTCAGGGGGGGGGGGTCAAAAAGAAGGAGGGGGCGCAAAGCCAAAACTTGGTCGCCTTTTTATTTGTTTATTACTGAAGGCGCCTCAGTACATAGAAATTTTAATAAAAACTGCAAATTCATGGTGGGGGGGGGCAAATGCCCCACCCTGCCCTACCTAAATGACGTCCCTGAACAGTTCGCTATTGTTCAGTTGTAGACAGAAATGATAGATTACAACATGCAGTACGTTTGAATATAATTATAAACGTTTAGATGGTCAGCTGACCAAGACATTGTTTGACACTTACAAAATGAATCTATCAATTAATAATTTCAGTAGATATGTGTCAAGTACATGTGTACGTAAAGTACACATTGGTGTCTGCTACTGCTGTGTATGAGAATCAGTGACGTAAGAAGGTGGCGCAGGAGGGCGGTAGGCCCCGGGTGGCAAATCTGTCTTTGTGTGGAGAGAAGCATTTTCGGCCAAATGTCAAGTTAGATTGGCTTAAACTGGGTGCTACGTAAGTTTATACAATATAGATGTTGTTGTTGTTGTTGTTGTTGTTGTTGTTGTTGATGCTGTTGTTGTTGTTGTTGTTGTTGTTAAGACTTAGCGTGGTTATAGATGGTATTATGAATATTCAACTATGATTCGTGCATGATTAAAGATGGTACTTTGTATGGTTGTCCTTAATGCGATACTATGTGGGGTGATAAATGTATAGTTATAAATGGTACTAAGTATTGTTTTAGGTGTACTATGCATATTTGTAGACGGTACTTTTTATGGTTATAGATGGTACTGTGTATGGTTGTAGATGGTACTATAGTGTATATATGTTGCTTTGGACGAAGGGGAAGTATCCTCCAACTAAGCCTGGGTTTCGATGTCTTACTTTCGCCTGGAGTCCTTTATTTAATTTGTAAAACAGCTGTTGTCCTATGATTTGCATGTTGATTGTTCGGAACAGTAACTTCGAAAAGCTGGTTCATGCAGGGGCGTAGCTTTATAACTTAAGGGTTAGTGTCATCCGGCCACCCAGGGTGGGTCGATAATTTTGCCACCCCTTTCCACGAAAAAAAATCCCCTGCACTTGGGTGCAAATGCCGCCATATTAAGAAAAAAGTGCCGCCCAGGGAGGACCACCCACACATCTCCACACTCCCCCACCCTTTCCTACGCAACTGGGTTCATCTAAAAATAATTATAAGTCATATAAGATAAGTAGCCTGCGCAACGCTGTGTGGGCGAGGTAGCCGGAATGGTGTGGGGTGGAAGTAGCCGGAATGGTGTGGGGTGGAGGTGAGATCTTGAGTTTAAGCCAACAAAGTCAAGTGTTAGTTAAAGTTTGAACCCACTTTAACACGATGTCATGAAGGCCTGCTGGAGCTGTGACTAATTGTGGCTGGCCTGGACTTAGGCCCAGCGAAGGCCTGCTAGACTAATTAGCTGTGACTAATAAAGATAAGATAAGATTCTTTTATTGATCCAAATAAATGAAAATGTTTTTTGATTGCATTGTACATTTTCAGCTCAAAAATAAAACAATTTGAACAAAATACATTATAATAAATTATTTCAAACAGCCATTCAGTGAGTTCTCTTAGCAAAATCGGGGACTTATTAGTTCCCATTCAGATGTGTGACTTCAGAGGAAGCATGCCGCTAAATTCGTACAGATTGGGGAACAAAATAATTTTTATATCTGTCAGTCCTCGCCCTGACGGAAAGAATTCGTCCCGAACGGCCCGATCCTAAGTATCTAGGATGAAGAGGGTGGGATGTATCATCAAAAATGTGTTTAGTTTTGCAAAAAATCTTTCTTCAAATAGTTCTTCAAGTGAAGGATGTTTAGTTTGTGTTATGTTCCTAGCTTTCTTGATTAGTCGGTTTATGCGGTGTTTAATATCAGACGTTGAATTCCCACACCAGCAGGTAATACTGAAATTAAGCAGGCTTCCAATTGTTGCAATGTAGAATAAGTTAACAACTTGCTTGTTTATGCCAAAATTGTACAGTTTTTTGAGGTAGAACAGTCTTTGGTTGAATTTCTTATACAGGATTTGGCGGTGCTCATGCCATGTTAGCTTATTATTAATGGTGACACCTAAGTACTTGTATGCCTCCACTTTCTCCACATTTTGATTTTTTATGTTGAAATCTGTAATCTGATGTTCCCCCTCCTGAAATCATTTGAGACATTCAACTGGAGAAAATTTTCATCGCACCAATTGATAAAGCTTGTTACTAAGTTACGATATAGGCTTTCTCCTTCAGATATTAAGCCAACAATCGTGGTAACATCAGCAAATTTTAAGATTGGAACGGTGTTGCTTAAGCTTCGAATATCATTTAATATGGTATACAGTACAGGAGAGAGAACGCAGCCTTGTGGTGCCCCGGTGCTTATTTCTCTGGTTAGAGATACTTGGTTATTTACTTTGACATATTGTGGTCGATTTGTTAAAAAGTTCAGTATTAGACAGTATCCAAGCCTGAATATTTAAATTGACACCTAACGAGGAAAGTTTTTTTATCATAAGGTGTGGTTGGATAGTGTTAAATGCTGATGAGAACTCTAAAAAAATCACTCTGGCATATATTTTAGGACTGTCTAGGTGATGGTAAAGTCTCTCCAACAATAGTAAGATTGCGTCCTCCGTACTTCTGGCAGGTTTGTAAGCAAATTGGTGGGGGTCAAGTTTTTGCTGTACTTCATTCAAAATTTCTTTCAGAATTATTTTCTCAAAACATTTCATGACAATAGAGGTAAGTGCAACAGGTCGTAAGTCGTTGTTGCACGTTACCTTAATTTTCTTTGGAATTGGTATGATTTCTGAAGTTTTCCAAATTGCTGGTATTGTGTGAGTTACATAAGATTTATTAAATATGTAACAAAAAATGTAGGAGAGCTGCTCTGAACATAGTTTAATGAGCCGACCACTTAATTTGTCTGGTCCCGAGGCCTTGGCTGCGTCCACTTGTTTAAATAATGACATCACTCTCTGTTCGGTGAACAATAAAGTACCATCCTGTGTACTACTGCCATCTTGAAATGAATTCATCATCTCATTGTGCACTCTTCCAAAGTCCAGGCTGTCAAAACGACAATAAAAGTCATTTAAGTCGTTAACAAAATTCCTCACGTCCTCAACACATAAGCATTCTTGCTTAGGAGTATATCCTGTTATTTGCTTGAGTCCTGCCAACAAGCCTTTGAATTGTTAGTAGTGAATAATTTTTCGATTTTTTGCTTTTATTGTTTTTTACCCTGATATATTTTTTCTTTCAATACTTTTTTAGCTTTAATGAATTCCTGATCATTAATCTTAAACATGTTCTTCTTCTGGTGGATGGCCTCCTCCTTGTGGTGGATGGCCTCCTTCTTGTGGTGGATGGCCTCCTCCTTGTGGTGGATGGCCTCCTTCTTGTGGTGGATGGCCTCCTTCTTGTGGTGGATGGCCTCCTTCTTGTGGTTGGATGGCCTCCTTCTTGTGGTAGATGGCCTCCTTCTTGTGGATGGCCTCCTTTATTTCTCTGCTCATCCAGGGTTCTGTTGTTGTTGAATACTCTGATGGTTTTTTGGGGAATAATTTCGTCTACACAGACTTAATATAGGAATGGACTTAGGCCCAGTGAAGGCCTACTGGAGCTGTGACTTATTGTGGCTGGCCTGGACTTAGGCCCAGTGAAGGCCTACTGGAGCTGTGACTTATTGTGGCTGGCCTGGACTTAGGCCCAGTGAAGGCCTACTGGAGCTGTGACTTATTGTGGCTGGTCTGGACTTAGACCCAGTGAAGGCCTACTGGAGCTGTGACTTATTGTGGCTGGCTTGTCTTAGGCCCAGTGAAGGCCTACTGGCACTGTGACTTATTGTGGCTGGCCTGGACTTAGACCCAGTGAAGGCCTACTGGAGCTGTGACTTATTGTGGGTGGTCTGGACTTGGTCCCAGTGAAGGCCTATTGGAGTTGTGACTTTTGGTGGCTGGCTTGTCTTAGGCCCAGTGAAGGCCTACTGGCACTGTGACTTATTGTGGCTGGCCTGGACTTAGGCCCAGTGAAGGCCTACTGGAGCTGTGACTTATTGTGGCTGGCCTGGACTTAGGCCCAGTTTAGGCCTACTGGAGCTGTGACTTATTGTGGCTGGCCTGGACTCAGGCCCAGTGAAGGCCTACTGGAGCTGTGACTTATTGTGGCTGGCCTGGACTTAGGCCCAGTGAAGGCCTACTGGAGCTGTGACTTATTGTGGCTGGCCTGGACTTAGGTCCAGTGAAGGCCTACTGGAGCTGTGACTTATTGTGGCTGGCCTGGACTCAGGCCCAGTGAAGGCCTGCTGGGGCTGTGACTAATTGTGGCTGTCCTGGACTTAGGCCCAGTGAAGGCCTACTGGAGCTGTGACTAATTGTGGCTGGCCTGGACTTAGGCCCAGTGTATGCTTGTAAGACCTGTAGCTGGAGAGATGGGTTGACCCGTGCAATCGAGTGTGACGAGTATAGCAGTAGATGTTAGTTAGTTGGAGAGATGGGTTCACCCGTGCAATCGAGTGTGACGAGTATAGCAGTAGATGTTATTTAGTTGGAGAGATGGGGTGACCCGTGCAATCGAGTGTGACGAGTATATCAGTAGATGTTAGTTAGTTGGAGAAATGGGTTGATCCATGCAGTCGAGTGTGACGAGTATAGCAGTAGATGTTAGTTAGTTTGAGAGATGGGTTGATCCATGCAGTCGAGTGTTATGAGTATATGGACTTACCTAGCCCCCCCCCCACACCGCCCACACCCCTCGCACACACCAGAGCACGTTTTCCACACAGGCTCAGCTAGCAACATGTTCTTGTATCATTTGCTTGAGATGGGATCAAACACTTTTTTGTAAGTTCAGTTCGGTTCGGTCGTCAACAGGGTTCGGTTCGTGTTCGATTGTCAGCAGTGCCGTCTTAAGGCATGGGCCCACTGGGCACTGGCCCAGGTCCTCACCCTTCTAGGGGGCCCCACGCTTCTAGGAGGCTCACTCTTTTAGAGGCATCATGCTGCAAATAGTGTTGATAAATAGTGAAAGATTTTGGCAAATTAATTTGATTTTCAAGCCAGTGAACTGAACGTTTCTCCATTTTAAACCTTGATATTGTCGGCAAATAACACAATTAATATTTTAAATGCGAATCACAAGTTGGATACTTCTTAAAGGGGAATAACCCTGGTCAACACGTTTACTTCTCTCAGATATGAATCGAAACTAATAAAATAAGAATTTGTCTTTACAATCATGTTAGACTAAGATGTTAGTCCATAGCTACGCCACTGCTCCTTACTCAATAGTGACACTAGTGGAGAAAAGCAGTGTTCTCTTAAGCCTTGGTCACTGCACACTTGCCCAGAGTCTCGGGCTTCCTGCCTCTAGGGGGGCTGACGCCACTAGGGGGCATTAAGGCATGGTCACACTGCTCACTTACCCAGAGTCTCGGGCTTCCTGCCTCTAGGGGGCCTGACGCCACTTGGGGGCATTAAGGCATGGTCACACTGCTCACTTGCCCAGAGTCTCGGGCTTCCTGCCTCTAGGGCGCCTCATGATGCTGCCAATATTATTAGTGAATATTGAACTATTTTTGGCAATTTATTTTGGTTTTAAAATGAAAGCGACACAACCGTTTCTCCATATTATTAAAATATTTCAAATCTCACATCTATTTTATCCACATTTTTCAAATCTCACATCTATTTTATTAAAATGTTTCAAATCTCACATTTATTTTATCCAAATGTTTCAAATCTCACATCTATTTTATCCAAATGTTTCAATTCTCACATCTATTTTATTAAAATGTTTCAATTCTCACATCTATTTTATCCAAATGTTTCAAATCTCACATCTATTTTATCCAAATGTTTCAAATCTCACATCTATTTTATCCAAATGTTTCAAATCTCACATCTATTTTATTAAAATGTTTCAATTCTCACATCTATTTTATCCAAATGTTTCAAATATCACATCTATTTTATTAAAATGTTTCAAATCTCACATCTATTTTATCCAAATGTTTCAAATCTCACATTTATTTTATCCAAATGTTTCAAATCTCACATCTATTTTATTAAAATGTTTCAAATCTCACATCTATTTTATCCAAATGTTTCAAATCCCACATCTATTTTATCCAAATGTTTCAAATCTCACATCTATTTTATCCAAATGTTTCAAATCTCACATTTATTTTATCCAAATGTTTCAAATCTCACATCTATTTTATCCAAATGTTTCAAATCCCACATCTATTTTATCCAAATGTTTCAAATCTCACATTTATTTTATCCAAATGTTTCAAATCTCACATCTATTTTATTCAAATGTTTCAAATCTCACATCTATTTTATCCAAATGTTTCAGATCTCACATCTATTTTATCCAAATGTTTCAAATCTCACATCTATTTTTTCCAAATGTTTCAAATCTCACATTTATTTTATCCAAATGTTTCAAATCTCACATCTATTTTATCCAAATGTTTCAAATCTCACATTTATTTTATCCAAATGTTTCAAATCTCACATCTATTTTATCCAAATGTTTCAAATCTCACATTTATTTTATCCAAATGTTTCAAATCTCACATCTATTTTATCCAAATGTTTCAAATCTCACATCTATTTTATCCAAATGTTTCAAATCTCACATCTATTTTATCCAAATGTTTCAAATCTCACATCTATTTTATCCAAATGTTTCAAATCTCACATCTATTTTATTAAAATGTTTCAAATCTCACATCTATTTTATCCAAATGTTTCAAATCTCACATCTATTTTATCCAAACGTTTCAAATCCCACATCTATTTTATTAAAATGTTTCAATTCTCACATCTATTTTATCCAAATGTTTCAAATCTCACATCTATTTTATTAAAATGTTTCAATTCTCACATCTATTTTATTAAAATGTTTCAAATCTCACATTTATTTTACCCAAATGTTTCAAATCCCACATCTATTTTATCCAAATGTTTCAAATCCCACATCTATTTTATCCAAATGTTTCAAATCTCACATCTATTTTATCCAAATGTTTCAAATCTCACATCTATTTTATTAAAATGTTTCAAATCTCACATCTATTTTATCCAAATGTTTCAAATCTCACATTTATTTTATCCAAATGTTTCAAATCCCACATCTATTTCATCCAAATGTTTCAAATCTCACATCTATTTTATCCAAATGTTTCAAATCTCACATCTATTTTATTAAAATGTTTCAAATCTCACATCTATTTTATCCAAATGTTTCAAATCTCACATCTATTTTATCCAAATGTTTCAAATCCCACATATATTTTATCCAAATGTTTCAAATCTCACATTTATTTTATCCAAATGTTTCAAATCTCACATCATAAAATAGGTTTACAAAGTTATCTCACATCTATTTTATCCAAATGTTTCAAATCTCACATCTATTTTATCCAAATGTTTCAAATCTCACATCTATTTTATCCAAATGTTTCAAATCTCACATCTATTTTATTAAAATGTTTCAAATCTCACATCTATTTTATCCAAATGTTTCAAATCTCACATCTATTTTATCCAAACGTTTCAAATCCCACATCTATTTTATTAAAATGTTTCAATTCTCACATCTATTTTATCCAAATGTTTCAAATCTCACATCTATTTTATTAAAATGTTTCAATTCTCACATCTATTTTATTAAAATGTTTCAAATCTCACATTTATTTTACCCAAATGTTTCAAATCCCACATCTATTTTATCCAAATGTTTCAAATCCCACATCTATTTTATCCAAATGTTTCAAATCTCACATCTATTTTATCCAAATGTTTCAAATCTCACATCTATTTTATTAAAATGTTTCAAATCTCACATCTATTTTATCCAAATGTTTCAAATCTCACATTTATTTTATCCAAATGTTTCAAATCCCACATCTATTTCATCCAAATGTTTCAAATCTCACATCTATTTTATCCAAATGTTTCAAATCTCACATCTATTTTATTAAAATGTTTCAAATCTCACATCTATTTTATCCAAATGTTTCAAATCTCACATCTATTTTATCCAAATGTTTCAAATCCCACATATATTTTATCCAAATGTTTCAAATCTCACATTTATTTTATCCAAATGTTTCAAATCTCACATCTATTTTATCCAAATGTTTCAATTCTCACATCTATTTTATTAAAATGTTTCAATTCTCACATCTATTTTATCCAAATGTTTCAAATCTCACATCTATTTTATCCAAATGTTTCAAATCTCACATCTATTTTATCCAAATGTTTCAAATCTCACATCTATTTTATTAAAATGTTTCAATTCTCACATCTATTTTATCCAAATGTTTCAAATCTCACATCTATTTTATTAAAATGTTTCAAATCCCACATCTATTTTATCCAAATGTTTCAAATCTCACATCTATTTTATCCAAATGTTTCAATTCTCACATCTATTTTATTAAAATGTTTCAAATCTCTTATTTATTTTATCCAAATGTTTCAAATCTCACATCTATTTTATCCAAATGTTTCAAATCCCACATCTATTTTATCCAAATGTTTAAAAAATCCTCATCTATTTTATTCAAATGTTTCAAATCTCACATCTATTTTATTAAAATGTTTCAATTCTCACATCTATTTTATCCAAATGTTTCAAATCTCACATCTATTTTATCCAAATCTCACATCTATTTTATCCAAATGTTTCAAATCTCACATCTATTTTATTAAAATGTTTCAATTCTCACATCTATTTTATCCAAATGTTTCAAATCTCACATCTATTTTATTAAAATGTTTCAAATCCCACATCTATTTTATCCAAATGTTTCAAATCTCACATCTATTTTATCCAAACGTTTCAAATCCCACATCTATTTTATTAAAATGTTTCAAATCTCACATCTATTTTATCCAAATGTTTCAAATCCCACATCTATTTTATCCAAATGTTTCAAATCTCACATCTATTTTATCCAAATGTTTCAAATCTCACATTTATTTTATCCAAATGTTTCAAATCTCACATCTATTTTATCCAAATGTTTCTAATCTCACATTTATTTTATCCAAATGTTTCAAATCTCACATCTATTTTATCCAAATGTTTCAAATCCCACATCTATTTTATCCAAATGTTTCAAATCTCACATCTATTTTATCCAAACGTTTCAAATCCCACATCTATTTTATTAAAATGTTTCAAATCTCACATCTATTTTATTAAAATGTTTCAAATCTCACATCTATTTTATCCAAATGTTTCAAATCTCACATCTATTTTATCCAAATGTTTCAAATCTCACATTTATTTGATCCAAATGTTTCAAATCTCACATCTATTTTATTAAAATGTTTCAAATCTCACATTTATTTTATCCAAATGTTTCAAATCTCACATCTATTTTATCCAAATGTTTCAAATCTCACATCTATTTTATTAAAATGTTTCAAATCTCACATCTATTTTATCCAAATGTTTCAAATCTCACATCTATTTTATCCAAATGTTTCAAATCTCACATTTATTTGATCCAAATGTTTCAAATATCACATCTATTTTATTAAAATGTTTCAAATCTCACATCTATTTTATCCAAATGTTTCAAATCTCACATCTATTTTATCCAAATGTTTCAAATCTCACATCTTTTTTATCCAAATGTTTCAAATCTCACATCTATTTTATCCAAATGTTTCAAATCTCACATTTATTTTATCCAAATGTTTCAAATCTCACATCTATTTTATTAAAATGTTTCAAATCTCACATCTATTTTATCCAAATGTTTCAAATCCCACATCTATTTTATCCAAATGTTTCAAATCTCACATCTATTTTATCCAAATGTTTCTAATCTCACATTTATTTTATCCAAATGTTTCAAATCTCACATCTATTTTATCCAAATGTTTCAAATCCCACATCTATTTTATCCAAATGTTTCAAATCTCACATCTATTTTATCCAAACGTTTCAAATCCCACATCTATTTTATTAAAATGTTTCAAATCTCACATCTATTTTATTAAAATGTTTCAAATCTCACATCTATTTTATCCAAATGTTTCAAATCTCACATCTATTTTATCCAAATGTTTCAAATCTCACATCTATTTTATCCAAATGTTTCAAATCTCACATCTATTTTATTAAAATGTTTCAAATC
>CAXITT010000116.1:863052-879774 GCA_964033795.1 Lymnaea stagnalis
GACCAGATCGCCATTGAGAGCCTACTATGCAATAATATTGGGCAGTATCTTGTTATCCTGTTTATGTGTATAGTATATGTAATTTGTATGCTGATAGTTCTGTTTTCTTATAATTAAATATTTATTTGTGGGCTGAACCACTCTTGTGTTATTAGTATAGTTTAAGTATTAATAGACTTGCAAGTGAGAGCTAGTGAGAGTTTTCCTTGAATGATAGAGTGAGTGTGAAGTAGGATTAGTGTAGAATACTTCATCAGGAAATTAATCGTACCCTAGACATAACCATAATAGCAGTACTAATCTTACGTAGAGGAAAGGGACCTTTGTTTGTTAATACAAACATTAAACATTGCAAACACCCATACTTTTAACAATTGGGTCAGTACATTAATTAATTACAACACATCATAGTTTTGTAACAAAAGTTTTTGTAACAATAACCGATCACACTTTAACTTTCCAAGTTATTACAGTTCGAAAATACATTAGCCTCCTGACCTTCAATTAATTTGTTTATGTTCTTGTCATACTGCGAACTTATTTTAACAAGAAGAAATCCATCGTGGAAGTTGGGTGGATGGGTGGCACCGTGAGTTTTACCGCAACGGGTGACACCAACCCTAGCTACGCCACTGAAAAAATCTATAGACCTTTTCTGCAAAAAAAAATTTTAATTCATTTTTTTTTTTTTGTGATTGTAAATTTCAGGAAAACCTAAGTTTTAAATTAAATCTAAAAATGATGATGATCACGCTAACATACCAAGAGATTTTTTCTCGTTTTTTAATTTTTTTTTTTTTTTTAATATTTAATTCAAAAAAATTTAATATTTTTTCAACGATCAACTGTTTTTAACGGAACTTAAACTTTTTTTTTTTTTATTCATATTAATTCATTGATGAATTAGTTTAAACAAATAAATAGTTTCAAAGAAAAGAAACAACATTACTATTTAGGTACAAATAAAACTAAAAAGAAGAGACGTCCAGCTAGTTGTGCCAAGGACGCATATTTGTCAGAAGGTTCAACAATATTGAACGCTGGTGCAGTCTATTTTTGAAGCTGATTTGCGTTCCAGCATGTTGCCACTGTCTCTAGTATTTATTTTACAATTTGACTTAAGTCGAAACAAAAATGGCCAGACATCACGTGATGTGGGAACTTTTTCACGTGAACACTCGCACAGTTGCTTTATAAGACGGACACAAAAATTACACAACATCAATAGCTGTTCAACAAATTGAGCTTAACACTTTGGATTAGCTCAGCACTATTTAATCTCATGGATTAGCTCACTACTATTTGATCTCATGGATTAGCTCACTACTATTTGATCTCATGGATTAGCTCACTACTATTTGATCTCATGGATTCACTAACCACTATTTGATCTCATGGATTGGATTATCTCAGCACCATTTGATCTGATGGATTAGCTGCACACTATTTGATCTGATGGATTAGCTGCCCACTATTTGATCTGATGGATTAGGTCACCACTTTTTGATCTCATGGATAAGCTCACTACGATTTGATCTCATGAATGAGCTCACGACTATTTGGTCTCATGAATGAGCTCACGACTATTCGATCTGATGGATTAGCTAACTACTATTTGATATAAGGGATTCACTAACCACTATTTGATCTCATGGATTGGATTATCTGAGCACCATTTGATCTGATGGATTAGCTGACCACTATTTGATCTGATGGATTATCTGGCCACTATTTGATCTGATGGATTAGGTCACCATTGATGGATTATCTCACCACTATTTGATCTGATGGATTAGCACGGCCCATTTTATTTCGGATATCTATGTCACAAATTAATTTG
The DNA here is from genome assembly GCA_964033795.1 of Lymnaea stagnalis. Taxonomy (NCBI): domain Eukaryota; kingdom Metazoa; phylum Mollusca; class Gastropoda; family Lymnaeidae; genus Lymnaea; species Lymnaea stagnalis. The sequence goes on from CAXITT010000116.1 coordinate 864,893, forward strand.
GTGATGTGCTTCTACTTTTTTACCACCCCCCCCTCCCCTTGATAGAGAAAAGGTTGTTTAAGTTTTAATTTGTTCTAAAGAATGCTATAGCGTGATGCAATTTCTTTTCTGGAGGGTTCCAGTTCCAACTCCCTCCCTATAAATAAGCCGGTAGCTTTCCCAACTAAGAGAGATTTTTGCTATATTTCCTAGACATTTGCGAGACGTAATGTACTTACAGGAGCCTTACAAGAATTTACTCTTTATGTGTGCAGATTCATATTTGTATCTTTCGAGGATTATAATTTTTGGCTTATTGTAATTTAATATTTTTTAACATATCTGTTTACATGTAATTGATTTTGTATTTAGTATATAAGTTTAATAGCATAATTAAATTGAATATTGTTAGTATCACTAGCTTTGGTATCTTGTTTCTTTGTGTCCTGGTTTTCAGTCCTTTGTTACGTATGAGCCAAAACTTAAAACAGTTAAATTTGCAAAAACCATGTAACGTAGTGCTGTCCAATCTTTTTAACTACGCGGCAAAAAAAAAAAAATTTTTACGTGAAACCGTGGGCATCGATTAACAACTCAACTAAGATTGTATCTATTTAAAAAAATTTTTTTTACTTAATAGAAAATTAGTCATTTATTAATTCTTCATACCGTATACAAAACAGTAATATTAGTTACATCCCACAAAGCGTAGTAATTAATTCGCCTTGTTCACCTATCTATTTCATCCGTTGGTGGGGGCATGGTCATTTTTACAGTGATCAAATAGCCACACATCAAGTTATTTTTGGTTTCCCTATTCATCTTTCTCAACGCCGTCATTAATTATACCCGATACCCCAAACCCCTCCCATGTACACGCAACGGAAATAAGGAGAAGATAGTATCCGAATTTAATTTGACCCAGTTTCCCAAATGATTGCTGTGCTCATAGGCTAAACATAAATAACTGTTATCTGTCAAGCCATACCACTCCATTGCTTTTTTGACTTTGACCTTTTCCAAAGTTACAACTTCTCCTGTTCGTTCATAAAATTTCGAAACAATACAGATCAAATGAATATGGTTTGAAAATATGTTCACCCGAAAGTGTTTTATTTTTACGCACAAAATAAAAACATCTCAAGCTGTGACGGGTCATTTAAAATATACTCCCGGGCCGCTTGCGGCCCGGAGTGAATGTAACGGTACGTAAACAGCAACAAAGAGGAGATAACTTCCAGAATGAGGTCAAGTTAAGTTAGATATCAGTGGGTTCCCTTGAAAAATGGTACCACAAAGTCGAGTTTTAATGTGATGAACATAATCGCACAGTATTGCTACATGGGTCTTATAATGTTTTGCAAAACATGGGTCTTATATTGTTTTGTAAAACATGGATAAGATTTGTAAAACAGGGTTACATGGGTCTTAAAGCTATAAAATCCTTAGTTGCTATTTGGTAGAGAGAAAAAATGCAATAAAAAAAAACGTGTGACATGGAGTGAAAACCCAAGAAAACCAAAGAAAACCCAAGAAAACCCAGAGAAACAACAACCAAATACTTTTTATAGTTATTGCCAAGTATCGAACACTGGCAATGTGTTCATTTTTATATTCCATAAAAAATCTAGACAATTTCTATTTCTTTATAAAATAATATCAAATTTTAAGTTAGATAGGGGAATATAAATACTATATTTTAGGCCTATATAAATTATATTAAAGGGACCTATATAAATTTTATATAGGGGCCTATATAAACTATATTACAGGGACCTATGTCAACTATATTATAGGGCCTTTGTAAGATATAGGCCTATTATAGGGGCCTATATAAACTATATAACAGGGGCCTATATAAACTATATTACAGGGGCCCATGTAAACTATATTATAAGGGCCTATATAAACTATATTATAGGGACCTTTGTAAACTATATTATAGGGCCATAATAAACTATATTAATGGGACCTATATAAACTATTTGATAGGGACCTATTTAAACTATATTATAGGGGCCTATATAAACTTTATTATAGAGGCCTATATAAACAATATTATAGGGGCTTATATAAACTAAATTATAGGGGCATATATAAACTATATTATGGTGCCTATGTAAACTATATTATGGGGCCTAAATAAACTATATTATAGGGCCTATATAAACCAAATTATAGGAGCCTATCTAAACTATTTTACAGGGGCCTGTGTAAACTATATTATAGGGGCCTATATAAACTTTATTATAGAGGCCTATATAAACTATATCATAGGGGCTTATATAAACTAAATTGTAGGGACTTAAATAAACTATGTTATAGGGCTTATATAAACTAAATTATAGAGGCCTACATAAATTATATTATATGGTTTATATAAACTATATTATAGGGCCTATATAAACTATATTACAGGGGCCTATATAATCTGATATTATAGAGGCTATATAAACTATATTATACGGACCTATACAAACTATATTATAGGGACCTATTTAACCTAAATTACAGGGGCCTATAAAAACTATATTAGATAGCTCTAACTATATTATAGGGACCTATATAATCTTTATTATAGGGACCTATATAAACTATATTATAGTGGCTACAAAACTATATTATAAGGGCCTTTATAAACTATATTATATTGACCTATATAAACTGCATTATAGGGGCCTATATAAACTATATTATATATATATTTGCCAATATAAAGTATATTATAGGGGCCTATTAAAATTATATTATAATGGTCTATATAAATTAGATTATAGCGGCCTATTTGAAAATATCATAGGGGCCCATATAAACTATGTTACAGGGCCTATATAATCTATATTATAAGGATCTATAAAATTTATTTTATAGGGGCCTATATAAACTACATCCTAGGGGCCTATATAAACTGTATTATAGGGGCCTATATAAACCATATTTTTGGAGCCTATGTAAACTGTATTATAGGGGCCTATATAAAGTATTTTATAGGGGCCTATATAAACTACATTATACTGATAAGTTCAAAATGCAGTTATGAATTTTGGCATATACCTGAATTTAGTTTTTCCTCATACATTTATCTTGTACGTCTTATTAGTAACCATTTCATTGCTTCTGACTGAAAATTACCATCTGCGCCCCCCCCCCCCAATAGCCACATGTTAGAAAAGTGCGAAATCTAGATCGATAATTAATGCGATAATTAATCCGATACATAATGAAATATTTAATGTGATATTTAGGTTTATATCTAGTGGGGTATTTAGGTTTATATCTAGTGGGATATTTAGGTTTATATCTAGTGGGATATTTAGGCTTATATCTAGTGGGATATTTAGGTTTATATCTAGTGGGATATTTAGGCTTATATCTAGTGGGATATTTAGGTTTATATCTAGTGGGATATTTAGGTTTAAATCTAGTGTGATATTTAGGTTTATATCTAGTGTGATATTTAGGTTTATATCTAGTGGGATATTTAGGTTTATATCTAGTGGGATATTTAGGTTTATATCTAGTGGGATATTTAGGCTTATATCTAGTGGGATATTTAGGTTTATATCTAGTGGGATATTTAGGTTTATATCTAGTGGGATATTTAGGTTTATATCTAGTGTGATATTTAGGCTTATATCTAGTAGGATATTTAGGCTTATATCTAGTGGGATATTTAGGTTTATATCTAGTGGGATATTTAGGCTTATATCTAGTGGGATATTTAGGTTTATATCTAGTGGGATATTTAGGCTTATATCTAGTGGGATATTTAGGCTTATATCTAGTGGGATATTTAGGTTTATATCTAGTGTGATATTTAGGTTTATATCTAGTGGGATATTTAGGCTTATATCTAGTGTGATATTTAGGCTTATATCTAGTGTGATATTTAGGTTTATATCTAGTGTGATATTTAGGTTTATATCTAGTGGGATATTTAGGTTTATATCTAGTGGGATATTTAGGCTTATATCTAGTGGGATATTTAGGTTTAAATCTAGTGTGATATTTAGGTTTATATCTAGTGTGATATTTAGGTTTATATCTAGTGGGATATTTAGGTTTATATCTAGTGTGATATTTAGGCTTATATCTAGTGTGATATTTAGGTTTATATCTAGTGTGATATTTAGGCTTATATCTAGTGGGATATTTAGGTTTATATCTAGTGGGATATTTAGGTTTATATCTAGTGGGATATTTAGGTTTATATCTAGTGGGATATTTAGGTTTATATCTAGTGGGATATTTAGGTTTATATCTAGTGGGATATTTAGGTTTATATCTAGTGGGATATTTAGGTTTATATCTAGTGGGATATTTAGGTTTATATCTAGTGGGATATTTAGGTTTATATCTAGTGGGATATTTAGGTTTATATCTAGTGGGATATTTAGGTTTATATCTAGTGGGATATTTAGGTTTATATCTAGTGGGATATTTAGGTTTATATCTAGTGGGATATTTAGGTTTATATCTAGTGGGATATTTAGGTTTATATCTAGTGGGATATTTAGGTTTATATCTAGTGGGATATTTAGGTTTATATCTAGTGGGATATTTAGGTTTATATCTAGTGGGATATTTAGGTTTATATCTAGTGGGATATTTAGGTTTATATCTAGTGGGATATTTAGGTTTATATCTAGTGGGATATTTAGGTTTATATCTAGTGGGATATTTAGGTTTATATCTAGTGGGATATTTAGGTTTATATCTAGTGGGATATTTAGGTTTATATCTAGTGGGATATTTAGGTTTATATCTAGTGGGATATTTAGGTTTATATCTAGTGGGATATTTAGGTTTATATCTAGTGGGATATTTAGGTTTATATCTAGTGGGATATTTAGGTTTATATCTAGTGGGATATTTAGGTTTATATCTAGTGGGATATTTAGGTTTATATCTAGTGGGATATTTAGGCTTATATCTAGTGGGATATTTAGGTTTATATCTAGTGGGATATTTAGGTTTATATCTAGTGGGTTTACGTTTAAAGCAACACTAAATAACATTATAGGTACAAATAGGTTAGTAAGGACTGTCCACATTTCAAGATAATATGTACATGAACGTACACAATCTGCCAGAACCCCTTCCCCCCCTCCCCCAACAGGGTTACTAAAAATAATATATTTCGGAAAAATATCATAAATCTGAAAATTTGTTTACAGAAAAAAAAAGTAAAATATATTTACGAATATAATAATATTTAACAAATATTCGTACGTTTTCTTATGTTTGTGCATGCCTCAATGTCACTTGACCACGAGGCTAGAGCCTATTATGTAATGTTATTTTATATCACAGCATACTTATCAGTGTTGAATTCGCTCCTAATTATGTTCAATACTCATGCAAGTTCATGCCAGTAAAAACATACTTACAAAAGTTGAGTTGTCCCGCTTTGTTTCATTTCAAAATAGTTACGGATATTAACGGACAGGTTTTTAGATTTCTCTACAAATTAAGTCAATTTAGATCATATTTTAACGGTATATCCTGACGGTGGGCAACACTGCCCACCCCATCCCAATGCATGCGAAATATGTGGATGACTCAGTTAGGCACTGCCTTCTATAGTGAGAAATTAATCTCTTATTTTAGTTATTGGTTCGTTCTGAACGGTGCCTAACAAAGGACGATACCATAGAGAAATACAATAGCAAAAATACGACACTCAAAACAGTACTAATAATAATTAATCAGATTTATTTCAGTATTAATATAATTACAAAACAAGAGAAATATAATTACAATCATCAACTTACAGAGTATGAGAAGTCTTGTACCGGTACACAGTTAGTACAATGTGCCAATTAATAAAGTACAATGATGAATGCGAATAAACACATATGACTACACACAATATTACAGTTGTCTCGTAAAGTGAAAACTATCTCTCAATCAATCTATCTGCCGCCTTTCAATTCCCCGGCTTTATATCTGGCTATCGCCTGTTTCTAAGAAGATTCGGGGGCAGAATATACATTGTAGTCGTGACTCGTATCGTCTCCAAATTTCTATAATTTACTACAATTTTGTATCATATTCGAGTCAAGACAAACAGGCCATATATTGTTTTGTGGTAAAAAAAAAGATCAAAAGAAATAGACCACGCCCAAAATGAACTCAGTCTAATTTGGGGTCAAACAGAGCTCACCCCACGAGGGAAAGTGTGACGTAAAAACGTCCTACAAAACAACCCCTTATGGATAATTTGAGTGTAGTGAGCTTTGAAAAGGATCGACTGGAAGTAACTGGTGATGTAGACTGTAGAGCAGCTTTTCCCGCACTTTTCATTATAAGGACCAGTGGTCAAATTTCCCACATCACCAGGGACCGGTGCAAGATTTATGAATTATTGTTGTGTCAACTTTCTGGAGAATAAAACAGTGTGTTGACTTGCATTCAGGTGGTGTCACTAAACAGTGTGTTGACTTGGATTCAGGTGGTGTCACTTTGATTCGTGCAATCACCACACGGAATACCATCCGAACCTACACCAATACACAATTTCAGCTACGGGCGCATATACCAACAATGTAATCGATAGCTCCTACATATTTCAGAATTCGTTGTACATCTTGGTAGCGAAACACAGGGCTATTCGAAAGGATACTCGCCCCTTGTGTCAACATCAAAGGGGGGGGGGGCGAAAACTTCAGTCGATAGCAACTTAGTAAATTAAAAGATGAAATCGCATGCATTTCACAAAAAATAATATTTTTACTATTCCGTCGTGGACAGCAAGTTTTCTGTACATTGACTGGCAGAATCCTAGGCTTCTCCTTCGGGTGCCGCTTTCCCTCGGAATGGCTCTGGTACAGGACACAAGAAATACTCTTTTTAATATAGACTTTCTTTCTACTTACATTTCCATCTTGTTGGTCAAGAAATTTTTTTTTTTGTTGACACACGTGATCGTCTCGCTCGGTCCATTTAGTGTTCCTCGTGCTGTCCTGTAAGGTCGCATTTGTGTTGGTGACGCAGAATGCAGCAGGTTCGGTATGCTGGGGAAGGGTGAGGGAGATTGGAGTGGTGAGTGATGGGGGAATAAGAGAAGGTGGTTGTGAAAATAGCCACCCCACCCCTGCGCTTACAATAACCATCGGTCATAATTGTAAGATTTTGTGATGGGATGGGATGGGGGAAGGTGTTGTCACAGGCATTAGACTCTGATCAATGGGCGGTAAGCAGTCGCTAAATTCTACTTTTTAGTTTTATGCCTGGGTAAAGAACTAATGGGTCAAGAACTAATGGAACAAGAACTAATGGGTCAAGAACTAATGGGTCAAGAACTAATGGGTCAAGAACTAATGGGTCAAGAACTAATGGGTCAAGAACTAATGGGTCAAGAACTAATGGGTCAAGAACTAATGGGTCAAGAACTAAGTTACTATACCCCGGAAATCTGAACGTTTTCGTTGTTTAAAGAAATTTATTCTTTTATGGATATTTACAGATTAAAATTTTCATACTAAAATTAGAAAATAAAAACATACAAATATTATCTTTAAAGATATCAATTCAAGGACACCTTATGGGGCTCGACCACAAAGGAAAAACTATTTTCGGGGAGAAAAGAGCAAAATGGCTTGCTGTAAATCATATCCGCTTTTATATCTCTTATCGTTGTCATGGTTTGGCTAATTAAACATGGATTGGATGTCGATATCGTTAATTGAAAGAAAATAAATTATTCAGACTAAATGATAATATACATGTATATATTTACATAAATATGGGTCTGTTTTAATTAAACTTACTCAACTAAATGGAATCGAATTTTTAAATTACAAGCATGATTTTGGCACCAACCCAAATTGAAAAAGTAGGTGGCGTCCACGGGGAAGCCACTCTGTTTTACAAAAAATAATTGGACGTACCCCATATGAAGCTCACAAAGCATAAGTTTTGTATGATGCTCTAAACATGATTTCTTGGAGTGTGTGAGGCTTGCACGACTTTTAGGACATCAAATGAGACCCTTAAGCCACATGGAATTACTCGCCTTGTCCAACAGCTTAATGCATTATCTGGCATCCAGCTTTTCCCCAGAAACATTACAAATAAATGATTACCAATGTTTATTAAATTGGTTTGGCCTTTATAGGATTCACCACTCTTAAAATGTAATTTGGCATATCGCGTCAGCTGACCTGACTTGGTGTGTGCAAGTAGTGCAACTGCTGTACAACCTGGCATTTCGTATCAGGTGACCTGACTTGATGCGTGCAAGTAGCAGTACAACCTGGCATATCGCGTCAGCTGATCTGACTTGATGCGTGCAAGTAGCAGTACAACCTGGCATATCGCGTCAGCTGACCTGACTTGATGCGTGCAAGTAGCAGTACAATCTGGGATATCGCGTCAGCTGACCTGACTTGATGCGTGCAAGTAGCAGTACAACCTGGCATATCACGTCAGCTGACCTGACTTGATGCGTGCAAGTAGCAGTACAACCTGGTATATCGCGTCAGCTGACCTGACTTGTTGCGTGCAAGTAGCAGTACAACCTGGCATATCGCGTCAGCTGACCTGACTTGATGCGTGCAAGTAGCAGTATAACCTGAAATATCACGTCAGCTGACCTGACTTGATGCGTGCAAGTAGCAGTACAACCTTGCATATCACGTCAACTGACCTGACTTGATGCGTGCAAGTAGCAGTACAACCTGGAATATCACGTCAACTGACCTGACATGATGCGTGCAAGTAGCAGTACAACCTGACATATCACGTCAACTGACCTGACTTGATGCATGCAAGTAGCAGTACAACCTGGCATATCGCGTCAGCTGACCTGACTTGATGCGTGCAAGTAGCAGTACAACCTGACATATCACGTCATCTGACCTGACTTAATGCGTGCAGGTAGCAGTACAACCTGGCATATCACGTCAACTGACCTGACTTGAAGCGTGCAAGTAGCAGTACAACCTGAAATATCACGTCAACTGACCTGACTTGATGCGTGCAAGTAGCAGTACAACCTGAAATATCACGTCAACTGACCTGACTTGATGCGTGCAAGTAGCAGTACAACCTGACATATCACGTCAACTGACCTGACTTGATGCGTGCAAGTAGCAGTACAACCTGACATATCACGTCAACTGACCTGACTTGATGCGTGCAAGTAGCAGTACAACCTGGCATATCACGTCAACTGACCTGACTTGATGCGTGCAAGTAGCAGTACAACCTGAAATATCACGTCAACTGACCTGACTTGATGCGTGCAAGTAGCAGTACAACCTGACATATCACGTCAACTGACCTGACTTGATGCGTGCAAGTAGCAGTACAACCTGAAATATCACGTCAACTGACCTGACATGATGCGTGCAAGTAGCAGTACAACCTGACATATCACGTCAACTGACCTGGCGTGATGTGAGCAAGTAGCAGTACAACCTTGCATATCACGTCAACTGACCTGACTTGATGCGTGCAAGTAGCAGTACAACCTGAAATATCACGTCAACTGACCTGACATGATGCGTGCAAGTAGCAGTACAACGTGACATATCACGTCAACTGACCTGACTTGATGCATGCAAGTAGCAGTACAACCTGGCATATCGCGTCAGCTGACCTGACTTGATGACTGCAAGTAGCAGTACAACCTGACATATCACGTCATCTGACCTGACTTAATGCGTGCAGGTAGCAGTACAACCTGGCATATCACGTCAACTGACCTGACTTGAAGCGTGCAAGTAGCAGTACAACCTGGCATATCACGTCAACTGACCTGACGACGGCAAGTAGCAGTACAACCTTGCATACCACGTCAACTGACCTGACTTGATGACTGTAAGTAGTGCAACTGCTGTACACCGCGGAGCATTTTACTTTCTTGACTCAGGTTGTGCGGACCATTAACGTATGGCTTGTCGGTCCAGTCCGCGGACCACCGATTGGGGAACCCAGCTGAAGAGAAATGTAGACGGTTACCGACGACGGCAGTTCACAAACGCACCCATTAGCACTTATCGCAAGGCTTTTGTGCGATCCATGTGATGGTATCGATTCCGTCCAGCCTTTCCATCAACTAATAAACTCGTTTTGGCATGAATAATTCCAGAGTGCACTTATAAACCGACGTGACATCACATGACGAAATCATTCAACAATTTTTTAAAAGTTCTTTCAAAGGGCGGCCGCTACTGTTTTTCTCCCTACTCTGATTGATTAAAATTGTGTTTGCCATTGATTGGAATGCTCGCTGAGTTGTGGCAACATGTTCACCTCAGTTAGATCATCTCATCCCTGTCCAAAAATTCCAATACATATTAATAATAAACTTTTCTTGAATAACATAGCGTTGACCGTCCGATGAGTTCGTCTTCTTTTCCTATGGTGGAGCTCAAGACAATTTAGTTGGTCGTTTACCCTGGTGCTTCTCAAGACAAATTATTTGGTTTTTACCCTGGTGCTTCTCAAGACAAATTATTTGGTTTTTACCCTGGTGCTTCTCAAGACAAATTATTTGGTTTTTACCCTGGTGCTTCTCAAGAAAAATTATTTGGTTTTTACCCTGGTGCTTCTCAAGACAAATTATTTGGTCTTTTACCCTTGTGCTTCTCAAGACAATTTATTTGGTCTTTTACTCTGGTGCTTCTCAGGACAATTCATTTGGTCTTTTACCCTGGTGCTTCTCAAGACAATTTATTTGGTCTTTTACCCTGGTGCTTCTCAAGACAATTTATTTGGTCTTTTACCCTGGTGCTTCTCAAGACAATTTATTTGGTCTTTTACCCTGGTGCTTCTCAAGACAATTTAGTTGGTCGTTTACCCTGGTGCTTCTCAAGACAATTTATTTAGTCTTTTACCCTGGTGCTTCTCAAGACAATTTATTTGGTCTTTTACCCTGGTGCTTTTTAAGACAATTTAGTTGGTCGTTTACCCTGGTGCTTCTCAAGACAATTTATTTGGTCTTTTATCCTAGTTCTTCTAAAGACAATTTAGTTGGTCGTTTACCCCGGTGCTTCTAAAGACAATTTAGTAAGTCAGTTACCCTGTCGCTTTTCGAGACAATTTATTTGGTTTTTACCCTGGTGCTTCTCAAGACAATTTACTTGGTCTTTTTATTTCTCTTTAATTTGATATGCTGGTCACTTAGCATTCGAAAGTCTCTTAAACCGACTGGATAAATCCACGCCTGTCTGATGTCATGGCCCAGGGCGGAGTCTCAACAAAGTTTTCAACTCCAAATTCTTAGTTTATGAAAATATATGTGTTGCATTGGCGTATCCGGACTCACTGATGTACAGAGGGGAAATCCCAAAATTAAGCCACACTTTCCAAAATATCTGTTATGTTATTATTATTGTCGGCATTTTTTCCATTCGTGAGACATTGGTGTAGCTTCTGTATTATTGGCAGCTTCTCGAGTGGTTTGTGAAGACGATACTGAAATGGCTGTACTGAAATGGCTGTACTGAAATGGCTGTACTGAAATGGCTGTAATTCTAGCAGGTGAAACTTGACTGTTGATTTATTTTCTTTGTTGCTCTTTTTGTCACATTTAATGAATCCTCTGCCTGTGCCTGTTGGATTCAAACATTCACTGTGGTCAGCGATACTCTGTGGTCAGCGATACTCTGTGGTCAGCGATACACTATGGTAAGCGGTATTCTGTGGTCAGCAATACTAAGTGATTAGCGATACTCTAGGGTAAGCTATACTCTGTATCAGCGATACTCTTTGATCAGCGATACTCCGTGGTAAGCGATACTCAGTGATTAGCGATAATCTGTGGTCAGCGATACTCTGCGGTCAGTGATATATTGTGGTCAGCGATACTCTGTGATCAGCCAATCTCTGTTGCCAGCGATACTCTGTGGCCAGCGATACTCTGTGATCAGCCAAACTCTGTGATCAGTGATACTCTGTGATCAGCGATACTCTATGGTCAGGAAAACACTATGGTCATCGATACTCTGTGGTCAGGAAAACACTATGATCAGCGATACTCTGTGGTCAGCGATACTCTGTGGTCAGCGATACACTATGGTAAGCGATACTCTGTGGTCAGTAATACTCAGTGATTAGCGATACACTGTTGTCAGCGATACTCTGTGGTCAGCGATAAACTCCATTCACCAATGTCGAGGTGGGCTCCCCCTATTATTTCTTGTACACAGGTCTTTGTGTAATGGTCCCCCCCCCCTCCTCCTTGCCACTCTAGTTAGGCCACTGTTTGATGAATGACATTAAACCAAGTTTGTCCAAAAAAAAAGGCTAAGCAGGTAANCCCCCGTCAAGGATGAGACAAGACTGACAAACTATAAGCCTAACATTTATGAAAGATTTGATTTATTGCACCTGTGAGTCTTCATGAAATCATATTGGTACTTGAAATCATATTGGTACATGAAATAATATTGGTACATGAAATCATATTGGTAGATGAAATAATATTGGTACATGAAATAATATTTGTACATGAAATAATATTGGTACATGAAATAATATTGGTACATGAAATAATATTGGTACATGAAATAATATTCGTACATGAAATCATATTGGAACATGAAATCATATTGGTACATGAAATGATATTGGTACATGAAATCATATTGTATTTTAAATCGCATAATTATATGAAATAATATTGATATATGAAATCGTATTGGTACATGAAATCAATTTGGTGCGTGAAATCGTATTGGTAAATGAAATCATATTTTTACATGAAATTAATATTTTTACATGAAATCATATTTGTGCAAGAAATGATCGCAATAATTTATACGTGTGCTCCCCCCCCCCCAACCGCCCCAAATCAATAAGTTAATCAATGCATGGCATCACGTGATATGATTGTCGCCACGCCAGATGATATTAAAAGTTCTGATGAGTTGGGGCCTGATAACATTGCAGTGTGGGGATCTCAAATAAAACACCGAGTTCAAATCTTTTCAGCCGACATTTAGAGCATGAATGAAAGCGAGGCTCTGATTTGATGGAAGTCTCTTTCTTTGTTTCTGACCCACACCTACCCCTCCATTCTCTCCCTGCCTACCCCTCTCCCCCTACCTTTCCCTCCACTTAACTTTCTTTACCATCCTTCTTCCCCCTCCACTATCTCTCCCCCACTCTCTCTCTCTCCTCCCATGATCTCTTCTCATCTCGTTCACTCCCTCTAGCCCCTGCTCTCTCTCTGCCCACCTTCCCCTTCAATCTCCCCCTCTCCCCTCCCCCTCCACTTTTTCATAGCATCTCATCTCACCCTCCTCCTGCCTTCCCTCAATCTCCTCTCACTCTTTCCCTCCCCCTCTCTTCCCGCCCTTACACTCTTAACTTTCTTGTTGACGCCTTCTACTTGTCACTGCCCGCCATCTTCCTGGTACCCGGGTCTTAGCCATCTTCCTGGTACCCAGGTCTTAGTCATCTTCCTGGTACCCAGGTCTTAGCCATCTTCCTGATACCCGGGTCTTAGCCATCTTCATGGTACCCAGGCCTTCGCCCTCTTGCTGGTCCCCGGGTCTTAGCCATCTTCATGGTACCCAGGCCTTCGCCATCTTCCTGGTACCCGGGTCTTAGCCATCTTCCTGGTACCCAGGTCTTAGCCATCTTCCTGGTACCCAGGTCTTAGCCATCTTCCTGGTACCCAGGCCTTCGCCATCTTCATGGTACCCAGGCCTTCGCCATCTTCCTGGTACCAAGGCCTTCGCCATCTTCCTGGTCCCCAGGCCTTCGCCATCTTCTTGGTCCCCAGGCCTTCGCCATCTTCCTGGTCCCCAGGCCCTCACCATCTTCCTGGTCCCCAGGCCTGTGCCATCTTCCTGGTCCCCAGGCCTTCGCCATCTTCCTGGTCCCCAGGCCTTCGCCATCTTCCTGGTCCCCAGGCCTTCGCCTTCTTCCTCGTACCCAGTACCAGGCCTTCGCCATCTTCCTGGTCCCCAGGCCTTCGCTATCTTCCTGGTCCCCAGGCCTTCGCCATCTTCCTGGTCCCCAGGCCTTCGCCATCTTCCTGGTCCCCAGGCCTTCGCCATCTTCCTGGTACCCAGGCCTTCGCCATCTTCATGGTACCCAGGCCATCGCCATCTTCCTGGTCCCCAGGCCTTCGCCATCTTCCTGGTCCCCAGGCCTTCGCCATCTTCCTGGTCCCCAGGCCCTCGCCATCTTCCTGGTCCCCAGGCCTTTGCCATCTTCCTGGTCCCCAGGCCTTCGCCATCTTCCTGGTACCCAGGTCTTAGCCATCTTCCTGGTACCCAGGCCTTCGCCATCTTCCTGGTACCCAGGCCTTCGCCATCTTCCTGGTACCCAGGCCTTCGCCATCTTCCTGGTCCCCAGGCCTTCGCCATCTTCCTGGTCCCCAGGCCTTCGCCATCTTCCTGGTCCCCAGGCCCTCGCCATCTTCCTGGTCCCCAGGCCTGTGCCATCTTCCTGGTCCCCAGGCCTTCGCCATCTTCCTGGTCCCCAGGCCTTCGCTATCTTCCTGGTCCCCAGGCCTTCGCCATCTTCCTGGTACCCAGTACCAGGCTTTCGCCATATTCCTGGTACCCAGGCCTTCGCCATCTTCCTGGTCCCCAGGCCTTCGCCATCTTCCTGGTCCCCAGGCCTTCGCCATCTTCCTGGTCCCCAGACCTTCGCCATCTTCCTGGTCCCCAGGCCTTCGCCATCTTTCTGGTACCCAGTACCAGGCTTTCGCCATATTCCTGGTACCCAGGCCTTAGACATCTTCCTGGTACCCAGGCCTTCGCCATCTTCCTGGTACCAGGGTCTTAGCCATCTTCCTGGTACCCAGGTCTTAGCCATCTTCCTGGTACCCAGGCCTTCGCCATCTTCATGGTACCCAGGCCATCGCCATCTTCCTGGTCCCCAGGCCTTCGCCATCTTCCTGGTCCCCAGGCCTTCGCCATCTTCCTGGTCCCCAGGCC
>CAXITT010000116.1:883804-938272 GCA_964033795.1 Lymnaea stagnalis
GGGAAAGAAATGGGGGATAAGGACAGAAATGGGGATATGGACAGAAATGGGGATAGGGACAGAAATGGGGATAGGGACAGAAATGAGGATATGGACATAAATAGGGATAGGGACAGAAATGGGGATAGGGATAGAAATGGGGATAGGGATAGAAATGGGGATAGGGACAGAAATGGAGATAGGGACAGAAATGGGGATAGGGACAGAAATGAGGATAGGGACAGAAATGGGGATAGGGACAGAAATTGGGATAGGGACAGAAATGAGGATAGGGACAGAAATGGGGATAGGGACAGAAATGGGGGATATAGACAGAAATGGGGATATGGACAGAAATGAGGATAGGGACAGAAATGAGGATAGGGACAGAAATGAGGATAGGGACAGAAATGGGGATATGGACATAAATAGGGATAGGGACATAAATGGGGATAGGGACAGAAATGGAGATAGGGACAGAAATGGGGGATAGGGACAGAAATGGAGATAAGGACAGAAATGAGGATATGGACAGAAATGAGGATAGGGACAGAAATGGGGATAGGGACAGAAATGGGGATAGGGACATAAATAGGGATAGGGACAGAAATGGGGATAGGGACAGAAATGGGGATAGGGACAGAAATGGAGATATGGACAGAAATGGGGATAGGGACAGAAATGAGGATAGGGACAGAAATGGGGATAGGGACAGAAATGGGGATAGGGACAGAAATGGGGAAGGGGACAGAAATGAGGATAGGGACAGAAATGGGGATAGGGACATAAATGAGGATAATGACAGAAATGAGGATAGGGACAGAAATGAGGATAGGGACAGACGCACACACACATCAATCTGCTTATGGGAAGTCACCCGAAGTGTTCCCATAGTGATGTCCCTTAGTGATGACGTAGTGATGTAAATTAGTGATGCCATTTAGTGACGCTAGTGCGCTTTGCGTGTGACCTTGGGGGGGGGGGCATTCCCTCTAATCGTCGGTATGTTAAGGTCCGCTCACCGGATCTTCTCAATACATGTACAAGACATTCTAGGAATTTTCCTAGGGGATAGGGACAGAAATGGGGATAGGGACAGAAATGGGGATAGGGACAGAAATGGGGATAGGGACAGAAATGGGGATAGGGACAGAAATGGGGATAGGGACAGAAATGGGGATAGGGACAGAAATGAGGATAGGGACAGAAATGGGGATAGGGACAGAAATGGGGATAGGGACAGATATGAGGATATGGACAGAAATGAGGGATATGGACAGAAATGGGGATAGGGACAGAAATGGGGATAGGGACAGAAATGGGGATAGGGACAGAAATGAGGATAGGGACAGAAATGAGGATAGGGACAGAAATGGGGATAGGGACAGAAATGAGACTAGGGACAGAAATGGGGATATGGACAGAAATGAGGATAGGGACAGAAATGGGGATAGGGACAGAAATGGGGATAGGGACAGATATGAGGATATGGACAGAAATGAGGCTAGGGACAGAAATGAGGCTAAGGACAGAAATGGAGACAGGGACAGAAATGAGGATAGTGACAGAAATGAGGATAGGGACAGAAATGAGGATAGGGACAGAAATGGGGATAGGGACAGAAATGAGGATAGGGACAGAAATGGGGATAGGGACAGAAATGAGGATAGGGACAGAAATGGGGATAGGGACAGAAATGAGGATAGGGACAGAAATGAGGATAGGGACAGAAATGAGGATAGGGACAGAAATGGGGATAGGGACAGAAATGGGGATAGGGACAGAAATGGGGATAGGGACAGAAATGAGGATAGGGAAACAAATGAGGCTAGGGACAGAAATGGGGATAGGGACAGAAATGAGACTAGGGACAGAAATGGGGATATGGACAGAAATGAGGATAGGGACAGAAATGGGGATAAGGACAGAAATGAGGATAGGGACAGAAATGAGGATAGGGACAGAAATGGGTATCGGGACAGAAATGGGGATATGGACATAAATAGGGATATGGACATAAATAGGGATAGGGACAGAAATGGGGATAGGGACAGAAATGGAGATAGGGACAGAAATGGGGATAGGGACAGAAATGGGGATAGGGACAGAAATGGGGATAGGGACAGAAATGGGGATAGGGACAGAAATGGGGATAGGGACAGAAATGGGGGATATGGACAGAAATGGGGATATGGACAGAAATGAGGATAGGGACAGAAATGGGGGATATGGACAGAAATGGGGATATGGACAGAAATGAGGATAGGGACAGAAATGGGGATAGGGACAGAAATGAGGATATGGACATAAATAGGGATAGGGACAGAAATGGGGATAGGGACAGAAATGGGGATAGGGATAGAAATGGGGATAGGGACAGAAATGGAGATAGGGACAGAAATGGGGATAGGGACAGAAATGAGGATA
The DNA here is from genome assembly GCA_964033795.1 of Lymnaea stagnalis. Classification (NCBI taxonomy): domain Eukaryota; kingdom Metazoa; phylum Mollusca; class Gastropoda; family Lymnaeidae; genus Lymnaea; species Lymnaea stagnalis. The sequence continues at coordinate 886,211 of CAXITT010000116.1, forward strand.
GGGACAGAAATGGGGATAGGGACAGAAATTGGGAAGCTTATGGGAAGTCACCCGAAGGTTTCCCCAAGTGATGTCCCTTAGGGATGACGTAGTGATGTAAATTAGTGATGCCATTTAGGGACGCTAGTGCGCTTTGCGTGTGACCTTGGGGGGGGGGGCATTCCCTCTAATCGTCGGTATGTTAAGGTCCGCTCACCGGATCTTCTCAATACATGTACAAGACATTCTAGGAATTTTCCTTAATTGACCAAATGAATGTGACATGTGTGAGTTAAGAACTTGTGGTAGTGAAAGATGTGTGACAGGTGTGTAAGTTAATTTCAGTTCTGGAGTGAGGACCCGCCCACCCCACCCCCCACTTTCAAATGTTCTTATTTTGTCTGTGTGGAATGATTGATGGAGATCCCCGCCCCCCTCCCCCCCCCCCAATTCGTCTTCTTTTTCTGTCTGTGTTGTGACATCTCAATGATGATGATTGAACACACCCAAACAATCCTGGAATGTTTTAGCTATAAACTCATTTGATGACCAAAAGGATCATTCTGTGTACAGAGTCACTGAGTTCAGTTCCATGACGATGTAGTGGCCAGTGAACCTTGGAATGACCAACAAAGGCAACTATTTCTGGTGGCTTTTTCTACATCGCCACGCACATTTATTTCTATAACGACGTGGTTGGCAAAGAACCTTGTAATGACCACCCTGAAGTCTCCAGATACTTGTTCCTGTTGTACACGTCGACGGGCGACTCTATGCTGACGCTGACCTGCTCCTTGGCCAGATCCAAGACGCCAACATAGTTCCTCTTGCCGAGAGTTGAGGCCCTCGTGACTGCGTAAGTGTTCAAGCGGTAACATCTCATGGTGGACATACACAGGACCTCTTGACAACCGCGCCAAAAGTTACTGTTCTTGCAGGCGTATATGACCGGCTTAACGGCCGCGGAAGCGCAGATGATCCAGAAGGAAGCAATAAAAACATCGCCACTGAAGTAGTCCCGGTAGGAGAAACAGTAAACCGTCTGAGTCGCGTAGTACGGCAGGTAGAACATCAGCGTTATGAAGGTGAGAGAGAAAAGCATCTTCACCATCTTGACTTTAGTCCTAGGGACAGGGATCTCAGACCGTCTGCTACGCCGTGCGCGGTTGCGCGCCGTCCTTACATACCACAGAATTCGGGAATACCCGATGGAGACCATTACAAGCGGACAGAGAAATTGGCTGGTGACGCACAGGATGGCATAAAACACACCCGACCAGTTTTTGGCAGGGATCAACGTGGGGCAAACAGGGCGCGTGGCATTGACCTCCCTCCCGTCCTTGACCTCTACCAGATCAAAGAAATAAATACACAGGCTGGAAATGAGGATCGATACCACCCAGGCGAACACGATCATTCTTTTAGCAGTCCCTCGCGTGACCTTGAAAGTGAGGGGATAAATAACGGTGTAGAATCTATCGATGCAAATGGCGACCAAGACGAAAGACGTGGTGGACATGGCAGCGAACTGCAGGAACCGGACCACGCGGCACGTGACGCGCCCTGCCGGCCATTCCTGGACGACGACCTGGGCGCAAACAAAGGGCGCCGAGAAGAGTACGAGCAAGGCGTCGCTGAAGGCGATGCTCGTGACGAAATAGTTTGTCGTGGATTGGACACGTCTGCTGCGATGCACCACAACGACGACCAGCGTGTTCCCCAGCAGGGCGACCAGACAGATGACGATGAGGGTCAACGACTCGAAGGCGATGACAGATGGGGGCTGGATCTCTTCAAGTCCTCGGATAGAGCCGTCATCTTGTGCTCGCAGTGGGGGGGGCTGTGTGGTCGGAAGTGATTGGACGCCATCACGTGATGTTGACGTCATATTATGAACGGCGATCTTGTCACTTCTTCTTGCGAAGCCATCTCGGTGTAGCGTTCTTCGTGTCTCTGTAATTTAGAAATAAACTCAATGTTATATATTGAAATTTTATAAATAAATAAAATAAAATTAAATAAATGATTTTAATGAAAGGATTTTTGATTTGATGACAGCTGGTGGAATAGTCCAACAAGCGGAGGTTAGGTGGGTAGGAAGGAAAGCAGGTAGGTGGGTAGGTAGGACGGTAGGCAGGTAGGTGGTGGATAGGTAGGAAGATAGATATTCTTTCCGTCCCCAAGACTCACACAAAAACATACAGTGAACGATCTTTCTCTTTCAGTGCCCCCAAACAATGGAACTCTCTTCCATTACACATCCGCAATATACCGACCATCACAGCATTCAAAATTTCACTCAAAACACATCTCTTTAAACTCTACTATCCGGACTGATCCCTCCCTCTGAGCGATAAACGATGCTGCTAGGTGCCGTCCATGGCTTGCCATGTCATTAGTTCTGGAATGTCTGGAGTGAATAGACATTTGTCTTGTTTTATTTAATGCTAAGTTTTAAGTTCATGATTATGTTTGTTAAATTGTATGTACAGCTTGGTGAGCCCAGTCCTAGGGTACTAATACTACTAATGATAAGAAGTATCTTTACAGAAGTGCATGTATGTTGGTAGGCAAATGAATAGGTAAGTAGGTGGGTGGGTTTGCATGTAGGGGGTAGATAGACAGGTATGGAGTTAGGTATTTATGTGGGTAGTAAATAGGTATGTATTATGTAGGTAGGTATGTATATGTAAGTATGTAGGTATGTATGTAGGTAGGTATGTATGTAGGTATGTAGGTAGGTGTGAAGTTGGTATGTAGGTAGGTATGTAGTAGGTTGGGTTTATAAGTAGATAAATGAAAAAAGATACCAAAGTGATACAAGAGGAATTGTGTTATAGCTCGTGTATTGATTTCACTTCATCGTAGAACTAAAGCTTACACCACTTCTCTCCCCCTTTTTTGTTTTGATATCGACGTCACAGACTTAATGTGCAGCGCTGTATCCTTTTCCTACCCCTCCCTTGATTGGGAAAATATTGTTTACGTTCAAATACGATCTAATTTGTTCTATAGCATGCTATCGGGGTGATGCAATTTCTAGAATTTGATTCCTGGATGGTTCCAAGGCACTCGTAATTTTGACGAATTTTCCTAGACATTTACGAAACGTAACAAAAGAGCACTACAAGATTATACACTTTGTCAGTGTGTGTGTGTGTATTAATAGTTGTACTTTTCGAGGGTTATACGTTTTCGTCTGCTGTGCAGAAACTTGATCAAGTTTTAATTTATTGATATTTGATTCTGTATTTTAAACTAAATTGATATTCTTAATATCACGAGCTTAGGTGCCATTTTGCTCCGTATAGACAAGTTTGTCTCGGGTAACGAACTGTGCCTCGGATTAAGAACGAAGGTGAGAGAGAGAGAAAGAGAGGGGAAGAGAGGGGAAGAGAGAGGGGAAGAGAGGGAGAGAGAGAGGAGAGAGAGAGGAGAGAGAGAGAGAGAGGGGGGAGAAAGAGAGAAGGGGAGAGAGAGGGGGAGAGAGAGGAGAGAGAGAGAGGAGAAAGAGAGAGGGGGGAGAGGGGGGAGAGAGAGAGGAGAGAGAGGGGAGAGAGAAATGAGGGAGAGAGAGGGGAGAGAGAGAGGAGGAGAGAGAGAGGAGAAAGAGAGGAGAGAGAGACAGGAAAGAGGGGTAGAGAGAAAGAGAGGGATTGGGAGAGAGAGGGGGAGGGGAGAGGGAGAGGGGGAAGAGAGAGAGGGGAGAGAGAGGGAGTGGAGAGAGAGAGGGAAGAGAGAGAGAGGGGGAGAGGGAGAGAGAGAGAGGGGAGAGAGAGAGAAGTTTAACGTTGGAGACAAACGATCACGCACAGATTGTTAACAGCGTTTTTTCAGATGAGTTTCCCCGGGGGATGGGGGGCATTTCAAATTTTCAGGGGGTCTGTGCCATTTGGCAGTGGCCAGAGGCGTGGCTAAGGGATGGCAGAGGGGGCATATGCCCCGGGGTGACAGACTAACGGGGGGGGGCAAAAATGAGCTTTGATGTTATTTAATGGTTGAAAATAATCATTTTCAGAGTTGAGAGGGGCGTGGGGCGTAAAAAATGAATCTTGTCCCCTGACGCCACACACTGTAGCTACGCCCCTGCTAGTGTCGTTGAAATAGGGCGGATCGGGTGGTCCACCCAGGTGTCACTTTTTCTTTCTATGCAGCAGAGCCGCACTTAGGATTGTGGGGGCCCTAGGCATGGAGCGTAGTTAAGGGGCTCTAGAAGGGGGTCTGGGAGCGGAGCCCCCCGGAGCTGAGGAGAAAACACCACCCACCACTGCGGCACCTCCACTCTACCTCCGTCATTGTTTCCTCTTTGCTCGCGTGTCACAACTAACCACATTGATTATTCCGGCACCAGAAAAAATTTGTACTTCTGAAATATATGGCCTTGCAAGTTGGAGGCTAAAAATAGCGCCCGGCGGGGCCCCCTTGGCATTTGGGTCCTAGGCGGCAGCCTAGTTGGCCTGTGCCTAAGAACGGCTCTGTTTTATCAGGCCTGGCACTTTCGGACAACAGCAGAGTTTGTACTGTGAAAGAGAGGACGGCAAAAATATTTAACCGCCCATGGTGGCACTAATTAGTAGCTGCGTCACTAGGCAGTGTATCTATAGATACCAAAATAGGCGATGATTTCATTGGGAAGTAGGGTGGACATTGAGGGCGCCGATATTAATCTTGTTCGATGGAGGGATTAGTTCAAAAAGGTCGGTTGGACGGCCTCGTCTCAGATACATAGACATATGCAGAAGAGACATGAAGGCCGCCAACATCGACATCTCATACTGGGAGGCCCTGTCAGAGGATCGATCCACATGGCGAGACATCGTGAAGGAAGGATGACTACGTGCCGAGGAGCAAAACAGGGCGGAAACAGCTGTTAAAAAAGCGAGGAGGAAGGCCGGTAAACACTGGAAGGCCGGTAAACACTGGAAGGCCGGTAAACACTGGAAGGCCGGTAAACACTGGAAGGCCGGTAAACACTGCTCCACTGCTTTTGTGTGCGGGATATGCAAGAGAGACTGTCACTCAAGGATTGGTCTCACTAGCTACACTAAGAGCTGCAAGCTAAAAAGATGAATCTATCGTCTCTCGCAGACGGGAAGATGCCATACCATTTTTGAGAATGCTTGAATGCAATGTTTCTATTATACTTTTTGAACGGGGAAATTCATTTTAAGGTTTTGTACGAGGCATTATGGCGCCCAGTGACAACGTCAATTTAACCTACATGAACTGAATTCACTCCGTTTGTGGTATTCCCCAGAGTAAACATTTGGCACAAGCTTATAATCAACCCCATACTGTACCACTGATCAGCGTGAGTAAAGCGGGTGCAGTAATATAGGGTGCATTTTAGCGCATACTTGAATTTGTTGTTTTATTTCATAACTTTCGGGTGGGAAGTGCCAAAATTAGCCATAATATTAAGCAAATGCATCTTAAATTCCACACCAGTGGGACGTAAACTATATTCATTCTAGGTTTTTTTCCTAGATTATTCTCGCCATTTAAATCTTTATAGTCCCCAGAATTTTTTGATAAATTAAAAATACAAGAATGCATTTTATCACATATCTGAGTTGAGTTTTGCACCATTCTACAATTAGAAAAGTCTTTTCATTTTTATGGCTTGTGGAAATTGGTCACTTTTATAAATCTTATGTGTAACTATTTTAAGAAGCCCTGAGTTTTGTTAAGAAAAGACATTATATTTATACATGTAGTCATTTGGGATTTTGTATATGGGAAATCGTATTCAAAGAAAGTGTATATTTCACAATATTCAGTTGATTGAAATGTTAATGTTTAATTTCAAAATACTATATAACCTTTTTCAGATAAATGGGAAATGACGTCTTAGATGTATTTTAAAACACGTTTTTTTTTTAAAAACCAAAAACACAGAATTTATTTCAAATTGAACAAATTTTGGAGTAAAAATTTTTTTTAAAACTAATAAAAATAAAAAAAAAAAAAAAAAGAAAGAAAAGAATTGACATGATAATATGAAATGCTAGTTCACAACAATATTTATTTTTATTTATTTATTTATTTTTTTTAGCTTTTTGAAAGATTCTTATCTAGAAAAAATATTTTAAAAAAAAAATCCGTGCAAAGTGTGTCATAATAAATATAGGTTACGTCTTTGTTCAACTTCTGTTACTTAGGAAACATTTTGACAAAAGTAGCACATTACAAGACAAGACAGACGCTTTCGATATAATAGTTGATCAAATGTGCACTTAATGCATTCGCCCGTTAAATTATTTTTTCTCCAAGGGAGCACTTAACTCCCCCCCCCCCCCCCCCAAGATCTGCCTGACAGAAATCCTGATTGTAAAAATTCTCCAGCCAAGGAAGGGACACATGTCACGTGACAGTTTCTTGGTGCAGAAAGATTCCCAGTCGGCTGTCAAGAAACAACGACAACAGACTTCTGAAACGAATGATTGAGAATAACACAGAAAAGTACACATTTCCCATGGTCGTTTTCTTGGTAAGACACACTGACTATATCTTTTTGTTGAATTGTTGAATTTCATTTATTGGGATGTTTTCTTTCTCTGTATCTAATACGTGAAGTACACGCATTCTTTGGTACTTGTATGAAGTACACACATTCTTTGGTACTTGTATGAAGTACACACATTCTTTGGTACTTGTATGAAGTACACGTATTCTTTGGTACTTGTATGAAGTACACGCATTCTTTGCTATTTGTATGAAGTGCACGCATTCTTTGGTACTTGTATGAAGTACACACATACTTTGCTAATTGTATGAAGTACACGTATTCTTTGGTACTTGTATGACGTACACGTATTCTTTGGTACTTGTATGAAGTACACATATTCTTTGGTACTTGTATGAAGTACACGTATTCTTTGGTACTTGTATGAAGTACACGCATTCTTTGGTACTTGTATGAAGTACACGCATTCTTTGGTACTTGTATGAAGTACACGCATTCTTTGGTACTTGTATGAAGTACACGTATTCTTTGGTACTTGTATGAAGTACACATTCTTTGGTACTTGTATGAAGTGCATGTATTCTTTGGTACTTGTATGAAGTACACGTATTCTTTGGTACTTGTATGAAGTACACATATTCTTTGGAACTTGTATGAAGTACACGCATTCTTTGGTACTTGTATGAAGTACACGTATTCTTTGGTACTTGTATGAAGTGCATGTATTCTTTGGTACTTGTATGAAGTACACGTATTCTTTGGTACTTGTATGAAGTACACATATTCTTTGGAACTTGTATGAAGTACACGCATTCTTTGGTACTTGTATGAAGTACACGCATTCTTTGGTACTTGTATGAAGTACACGTATTCTTTGGTACTTGTATGAAGTACACATTCTCTGGTACTTGTATGAAGTACACATATTCTTTGGTACTTGTATGAAGTACACGTATTCTTTGGTACTTGTATGAAGTACACGCATTCTTTGGTACTTGTATGAAGTACACGTATTCTTTGGTACTTGTATGAAGTACACGTATTCTTTGCTAGTTGTATGAAGTGCATGTATTCTTTGGTACTTGTATGAAGTACACGTATTCTTTGGTACTTGTATGAAGTACACATATTCTTTGGAACTTGTATGAAGTACACGCATTCTTTGGTACTTGTATGAAGTACACGCATTCTTTGGTACTTGTATGAAGTACACGTATTCTTTGGTACTTGTATGAAGTACACATTCTTTGGTACTTGTATGAAGTACACATATTCTTTGGTACTTGTATGAAGTACACGTATTCTTTGGTACTTGTATGAAGTACACGCATTCTTTGGTACTTGTATGAAGTACACGTATTCTTTGGTACTTGTATGAAGTACACGTATTCTTTGCTAGTTGTATGAAGTACACGTATTCTTTGCTAGTTGTATGAAGTACATGTATTCTTTGGTACTTGTATGAAGTGCACGTATTCTTTGGTACTTGTATGAAGTACACATATTCTTTGGTACTTGTATGAAGTACACATATTTTTTGGTACTTGTATGAAGTACACATATTCTTTGGTACTTGTATGAAGTACACGCATTCTTTGCTATTTGTATGAAGTGCACGCATTCTTTGGTACTTGTATGAAGTACACGCATACTTTGCTAATTGTATGAAGTACACATATTCTTTGGTACTTGTATGAAGTACACGTATTCTTTGCTAGTTGTATGAAGTACACGTATTCTTTGCTAGTTGTATGAAGTACACGTATTCTTTGGTACTTGTATGAAGTACACGTATTCTTTGGTAGTTGTATGAAGTACACGTATTCTTTGCTATTTGTATGAAGTGCACGCATTCTTTGGTACTTGTATGAAGTACACGTATTCTTTATTACTTATATGAAGTACACATATTCTTTGCTAGTTGTATGAAGTACACGTATTCTTTGCTAGTTGTATGAAGTACATGTATTCTTTGGTACTTGTATGAAGTGCACGTATTCTTTGGTACTTGTATGAAGTACACATATTCTTTGGTACTTGTATGAAGTACACATATTTTTTGGTACTTGTATGAAGTACACATATTCTTTGGTACTTGTATGAAGTACACGTATTCTTTGGTACTTGTATGAAGTAAACGTATTCTTTGGTACTTGTATGAAGTACACATATTCTTTGGTACTTGTATGAAGTACACGTATTCTTTGGTACTTGCATGAAGTACACGTATTCTTTGGCAGTTGTATGAAGTACACGCATTCTTTGGTACTTGTATGAAGTACACGTATTCTTTGGTACTTGTATGAAGTACACGTATTTTTTGGTACTTGTATGAAGTACACGTATTCTTTGGCACTTGTATGAAGCACACGTATTCTTTGGTACTTGTATGAAGTACACGTATTCTTTGGTACTTGTATGAAGTACACGTATTTTTTGGTACTTGTATGAAGTACACGTATTCTTTCGTACTTGTATGAAGTACACGTATTCTTTGGTACTTGTATGAAGTACACGTATTCTTTGGTACTTGTATGAAGTACACGTATTCTTTGGTACTTGTATGAAGTACACATATTCTTTGGTACTTGTATGAAGTACACGTATTCTTTATTACTTATATGAAGTACACATATTCTTTGGTACTGTATGAAGTACACGTATTCTTTGGTACTTGTATGAAGTACACATATTCTTTGCTACTTATATGAAGTACACGTATTCTTTGGTACTTGTATGAAGTACACGTATTTTTTGGTACTTGTATGAAGTACACGTATTCTTTGGTACTTGTATGAAGTACACGTATTCTTTGGTACTTGTATGAAGTACACATATTCTTTGGTACTTGTATGAAGTACACGTATTCTTTGGTACTTGCATGAAGTACACGTATTCTTTGGCAGTTGTATGAAGTACACGCATTCTTTGGTACTTGTATGAAGTACACATATTCTTTGGTACTTGTATGAAGTACACGTATTTTTTGGTACTTGTATGAAGTACACGTATTCTTTGGTACTTGTATGAAGCACACGTATTCTTTGGTACTTGTATGAAGTACACGTATTCTTTGGTACTTGTATGAAGTACACGTATTTTTTGGTACTTGTATGAAGTACACGTATTCTTTGGTACTTGTATGAAGTACACGTATTCTTTGGTACTTGTATGAAGTACACGTATTCTTTGGTACTTGTATGAAGTACACGTATTCTTTGGTACTTGTATGAAGTACACGTATTCTTTGGTACTTGTATGAAGTACACGTATTCTTTGGTACTTGTATGAAGTACACGTATTCTTTGGTACTTGTATGAAGTACACGTATTCTTTGGTACTTGTATGAAGTACACGTATTCTTTGGTACTTGTATGAAGTACACGTATTCTTTGGTACTTGTATGAAGTACACGTATTCTTTGGTACTTGTATGAAGTACACGTATTCTTTGGTACTTGTATGAAGTACACGTATTCTTTGGTACTTGTATGAAGTACACGTATTCTTTGGTACTTGTATGAAGTACACGTATTCTTTGGTACTTGTATGAAGTACACGTATTCTTTGGTACTTGTATGAAGTACACGTATTCTTTGGTACTTGTATGAAGTACACGTATTCTTTGGTACTTGTATGAAGTACACGTATTCTTTGGTACTTGTATGAAGTACACGTATTCTTTGGTACTTGTATGAAGTACACGTATTCTTTGGTACTTGTATGAAGTACACGTATTCTTTGGTACTTGTATGAAGTACACGTATTCTTTGGTACTTGTATGAAGTACACGTATTCTTTGGTACTTGTATGAAGTACACGTATTCTTTGGTACTTGTATGAAGTACACGTATTCTTTGGTACTTGTATGAAGTACACGTATTCTTTGGTACTTGTATGAAGTACACGTATTCTTTGGTACTTGTATGAAGTACACGTATTCTTTGGTACTTGTATGAAGTGCATGTATTCTTTGGTACTTGTATGAAGTACACGTATTCTTTGGTACTTGTATGAAGTACACATATTCTTTGGAACTTGTATGAAGTACACGCATTCTTTGGTACTTGTATGAAGTACACGCATTCTTTGGTACTTGTATGAAGTACACGTATTCTTTGGTACTTGTATGAAGTACACGTATTCTTTGGTACTTGTATGAAGTACACGTATTCTTTGGTACTTGTATGAAGTACACGCATTCTTTGGTACTTGTATGAAGTGCACGCATTCTTTGGTACTTGTATGAAGTACACGCATACTTTGCTAATTGTATGAAGTACACATATTCTTTGGTACTTGTATGAAGTACACGTATTCTTTGCTAGTTGTATGAAGTACACGTATTCTTTGCTAGTTGTATGAAGTACACGTATTCTTTGGTACTTGTATGAAGTACACGTATTCTTTGGTAGTTGTATGAAGTACACGTATTCTTTGCTATTTGTATGAAGTGCACGCATTCTTTGGTACTTGTATGAAGTACACGTATTCTTTATTACTTATATGAAGTACACATATTCTTTGGTACTGTATGAAGTACACGTATTCTTTGCTAGTTGTATGAAGTACACGTATTCTTTGGTACTTGTATGAAGTACACGTATTCTTTGGTACTTGTATGAAGTACACATATTCTTTGCTACTTGTATGAAGTACACGTATTCTTTGGTACTTGTATGAAGTACACATATTCTTTGGTACTTGTATGAAGTACACGTATTCTTTGGTACTTGTATAAAGTACACATATTCTTTGGTACTTGTATGAAGTACACGTATTCTTTGCTAGTTGTATGAAGTACACGTATTCTTTGCTATTTGTATGAAGTACACGTATTCTTTGCTAGTTGTATGAAGTACACATAATCTTTGCTAATTGTATGAAGTACACGTATTCTTTGCTAGTTGTATGAAGTACACATATTCTTTGCTAGTTGTATGAAGTACACGTATTCTTTGCTAGTTGTATGAAGTACACGTATTGTGTGCTATTTGTCAGGTCAACGACCGGATGTTAAAAAAGATTATTTCATCTTGAAACGTATTGTCTCTATTGCATTGATTTCAATGTTTCAGGTTACGAATTTTTCTGGTTGCAAACTGAGTTCTGGAACGAATTAAGTTCGTAACCCGAACTACCACTGAATTAAACATACATTTCAAATGAACGCCATGCAATTCCTAATTTCACATACTTTAACACATACATTTCAAATGACGTCATACAATTCCTAATTTCACATACTTTAACACATACATTTCAAATGACGTCATACAATTCCTAATTTCACATACTTTAACACAGGCAATAGCTGGCAATGGTATATTATTCTAAACCATGCGAGCACGACTTCAATTCCACAACTTTTGATCTGGTAATCCTATGGAAGTAGATGTTGATGTTTGTCTGATAAATATTGACAAAACTTGGACTAGCTAGAACTAATCTAACAGACATTGACTCTATGGCTATACAGTAAGAGTAACGGGTTAATCCAGTGGTCCCCAAAGGCGGTCCGTGGACCTTCACCGGTCCGCATGCCTAACGCTTCCTGTCACCATAACATACATATTTATTGTCAATTAGAAATAAAAGTATAAAAATAAATCATGCACCGGTCCCTGGTAAAATTTCGAAACTTGTTCACCGGTCCGCCACGCTTATTCGTTTGGGAACCACTGGGTTAATCGAGGGGGGGGGGGGATAGTAAAATAATACGGTGTGGCTGTGTGTCACGATTCCTAGAAGACATGCACCGGTCCCTGGTAAAATTTCGAAACTTGTTCACCGGTCCGCCACGCTTATTCGTTTGGGAACCACTGGGTTAATCGAGGGGGGGGGGATAGTAAAATAATACGGTGTGGCTGTGTGTCACGATTCCTAGAAGCAGGTTTTCTCTGGGTTTCATGTCATTGGATTGATACGAAAACTTTTAGGGGAGATGAAAAGAGTTTTTAATTTTGTTATATTTTGGATGGGAAAAGTGTCATGTCATCATCATATTAAGACCAAATTTTAAGACCACGTATTAAGTCCACATATTAAGACCACATATTAAGTCCACATATTAAGACCACATTTATCCTGGAATGCTTAAATAAATGTTTATTGCATTGAAAAACTAGGGAGAGGATAAGATTTGAATGGAACAGTTGACTTTGGTTAGGCTTTTTGGCTGGCTTCTTTGGTGCTTAATTTTTGTGTGTGCTTTTTTTTTTTTGGGGGGGGGGGGTTTGGGGGGTGACACTATAGTTTTGTTTGGGTTTTTGTTGTTATTGCCAAGGGGGGACTTGGAGGGGGGGGTTTGTACGGTGTTTTCTTACATTCAGGAGCGCTACAATTTCTTGACATAAAAAGTGCGAGCAATTGTAAACGAAGCCATGAAACAATTTGTTTGTATCACAACATGTTAGGAACATTTTTATTGTCATATGTAAAAATCAGGCATTACGGAAATTGAGTCGGGTGACTTGACTGGAAATTTATGAACCAATTTCATTTCGAACGACTTTCCTGGATACGACATTTCAGTTATGCAATGGGGAGAAATTAAAATGGGAAATGAATTAAAATAACTTCTCATTGACCAACTTCTTCATTACGTTTCTTGATAATAAGTTTATTTCAAGAAGAAGATGACATTGGTTCAATTCGGGTTGAACAAAAATCAATAAACATCCAATCACTGGCCGGCTTTTGTAGCAGACGGCAATACAATGACGATGTAGCAATGTAAAATAAAGGAGTTGTGTGCTAGTCATTAACGTTAATAATGGGTGGGAGCAGGAAATGGGGAATGTATGGTCTGCTTTTCCTGTAGCACGAACAAGGATCACAGCGCTTGCCATCGATGTGACATCTTCTTTTGAATGATTTCATTAAATTGATGACACAAACCCATGAAACAATCCTATGACACAAACCTATGACACAAAATCATGAAACAAACCTATGACACAAACCTATGACACAAATCAATGGCACAAACCTATGACACAAAACTATGACACAAACCCATGACACAAACTCATGAAACAAACCTATTACACAAACTCATGACACAAACCTATTACACAAACTCATGACACAAACCTAATATACAAACTCATGACACAAACCTATTACACAAACTCATGACACAAACCCATGACACAAATCCATGACACAAACCCATGACACAAATAAATGACACAAACCTATTAAACAAACTCATTACACAAACTCTTGACACAAACCCATGACACAAATCTATTACACAAACCTATTACACAAACTCATGACACAAACCTATTACACAAACTCATGACACAAACCTATACACAAACTCATGACACAAACCCATGACACAAATCCATGACACAAATCCATGACACAAACCCATGACACAAATAAATGACACAAACCTATTAAACAAACTCATTACACAAACTCTTGACACAAACCCATGACACAAATCTATTACACAAACCTGTGACACAAACCCATGACACAAACCTATGACACAAGCCCATGACACAAACCTATTACACAAACTCATGACAAACCCATGACACAAACCCATGACACAAACCCATGACACAAACCCATGACACAAACCTATGACACAAACATATGACACATACCTATGCCACTGATAAGAACATTGTGCACAGTTATTATTGAATATGGATTTAGGGGTGGGGGCCGGGCCGAGTTGTTTAGAGTTAATATGCCAATGTAGGGTTTACTTGAAAAAAAGTATAATTACCGAGTTCTTCTGGCAATTTCAATCGATTAAAATCTCGTTAGAGGAGTGAAGTGAGGTCTGAGAAACTGTCCATAAAGATGTAAGCATGTTAGAGATGTTTCAAATCACATAACATTGACATACATTTCAAAACACATCACATTGACATACATTGGAAAACAAATGACGTTGACAGACATTTCAAGACAAATGGCATTGACAGACATTTCAAAACACATGAAATTGACAGACATTTCAAAACACATGACAATGAAAGACTTGTCAAAACACACGACACAGACTAATGTGTTAATTCTTTACAGACCAATGCTTTAGTCCTTGAACTTTTTCGCATTAATGTTTACAACACATAGCACAATGTTTACAACACATAGCACACTGTTTACAACACATAGCCCCATGTTTACAACACATAACACAATGTTTACAACACATAGCAAAATGTTTACAACACATAGCACAATGTTTACAGAACATAGCACAATGTGTACAACACATAGCACAATTTTTACAACACATAGCACAATGTTTACAGAACATAGCACAATGTTTACAGAACATAGCACAATGTTTACAACACATAGCACAATGTTTACAACACATAGCACAATGTTTACAACACATAGCACAATGTTTACAGAACATAGCACAATGTTTACAGAACATAGCACACTGTTTACAACACATAGCACAATGTTTACAACACATAGCACAATGTTTACAACACATAGCACAATGTTTACAACACATAGCACAAATGCAGTACACAATAAGAACATCAAGAACAATAACATCAATCAGATGAAATCACTCAAGCGTCACGTGGTGCGAGTTTATTTGTTCATCTACAAACCAGATCCCCTCAGCAAGCACCAAACTAGATCCCCTCAGCAAGCACCAAACTAGATCACCTCAGCAAGCACCAAACTAGATCCCCTCAGCAAGCACCAAACTAGATCACCCCAGCAAGCACCAAACTAGATCACCCCAGCAAGCACCAAACTAGATCACCCCAGCAAGCACCAAACTAGATCACCCCAGCAAGCACCAAACTAGATCACCCCAGCAAGCACCAAACTAGATCACACCAGCAAGCACCAAACTAGATCACCTCAGCAAGCACCAAACTAGATCACCCCAGCAAGCACCAAACTAGATCCCCTCAGCAAGCACCAAACTAGATCACACCAGCAAGCACCAAACTAGATCACCCCAGCAAGCACCCAGCTAGATCACCCCAGCAAGCACCAAACTAGATCACCCCAGCAAGCACCAAACTAGATCACCCCAGCAAGCACCAAACTAGATCCCCTCAGCAAGCACCAAACTAGATCCCCTCAGCAAGCACCAAACTAGATCACCCCAGCAAGCACCACACTAGAGCACCCCAGCAAGCACCAAACTAGATAACACCAGCAAGCACCAGACTAGATCCCCCCAGCAAGCACCAAACTAGATCACCCCAGCAAGCACCAAACTAGATCACCCCAGCAAGCACTAAATTAGATCACCCCAGCAAGCACCAAACTAGATCACACCAGCAAGCACCAAACTAGATCCCCTCAGCAAGCACCAAACTAGATCACCCCAGCAAGCACCAAACTAGATCACCCCAGCAAGCACCAAACTAGATCACCCCAGCAAGCACCAAACTAGATCACACCAGCAAGCACCAAACTAGATCACCCCAGCAAGCACCAAACTAGATCACCCCAGCAAGCACCAAACTAGATCACCCCAGCAAGCACCAAACTCGATCACCCCAGCAAGCACCAAACTAGATCCCCTCAGCAAGCACCAAACTAGATCCCCTCAGCAAGCACCAAACTAGATCACACCAGCAAGCACCAAACTAGATCACACCAGCAAGCACCAAACTAGATCACCTCAGCAAGCACCAAACTAGATCACCCCAGCAAGCACCCAGCTAGATCACCCCAGCAAGCACCAAACTAGATCACCCCAGCAAGCACCCAGCTAGATCACCCCAGCAAGCACCCAGCTAGATCACCCCAGCAATGCTTACGAAAGTGGTTACCAAGCAGAACAATGGCAGGCTTCAATTTGTAGAACAAGTTCAGAAATATGTCAGGAACCAAAGCAACTTTCTGGAATCATTTTAGCACAATTTAAACCCCATAACAAGACTCAAAGCACACTTTCAACACTATTTTTTTAAAACTTCCACAAATTTTAGCTACAATATTTTCATAAATCAATTTTTGAATTAAACAAATTAATATTTTCCCCTCATTACAGTTTTAAGAGATAATTGTTTGTTAATATTAAAATCTCTTAATTCGTATAGAATTTTGTAGACTTGAGTAGCAGAAATATAAAATACTCAATACTGAATATACCTATCATTTTTACGGGTAATGTCCAATGTTCCCTTTAAGCTGCGCGGCCACGCAGCAATTTTAAAGACGCCGCGCAGCAGTTTTGGGTACCGCGCAGCTAATTTCCACTTAAGTGTGTGTTTGTGACTGTAGGCTGAAAATTTTGCGCACAAAAAAATTGATGCTGTAAAAATATGCACACAACTTTATGATTTTGCACACGAAACAACAAACCTTAGAGGGAACATTGGGAATGTCGAGTCATATTCGAGTACGTTAGATTTTGATTGGATGGCACTCATAAATAAATAAAAAATCAAAATTTAAATATCAGTATTGTATTAATGGGAGTCGCTTAGTCACTTCCTTGTTTGGTCACGTGATGTGAGTAAGCCATCACTAGGCTGCTACACACAACAAAAGATACTTCATCAGTGCTTCCCCAATGTTATGTTAATTAAAAATTTTACCTTTCGTAATATTCTGGAATGCAAGCGTTTTTTAAATGAAATCCATAAATGTGACAATAAATATACGTCAGTTATGATTAAAGGAAGAAAGTTATTTCAAGAAAAATTTGTGAGCGATATTCGATGGCGATGGGAACTATCAATACTATTATCGGCAGGATGCTGTTGAGCGCCGTGCGTGCTCGTGACGTCATTTGCGTTTTTATTCAATATTGATGCAGGAGTCATTCCCCTTTGTTTATTTTATTGTTAATTTTCATTGGACGAAATGTAGTGTAGTTGTAGTGTGTATCGGGCTACTGTTGTCAAGCAAACGTGATGTGAGTAAGCCATCACTAGGCTGCTACACACAACAAAAGATACTTCATCAGTGCTTCCCCAATGTCATGTTAATTAAAAATTTTACCTTTCGTAATATTATGGAATGCAAGCGTTTTTTTTAAATGAAATCCATAAATGTGACAATAAATATACGTCAGTTATGATTAAAGGAAGAAAGTTATTTCAAGAAAAATTTGTGAGCGATATTCGATGGCGATGGGAACTATCAATACTATTATCGGCAGGATGCTGTTGAGCGCCGTGCGTGCTCGTGACGTCATTTGCGTTTTTATTCAATATTGATGCAGGAGTCATTCCCCTTTGTTTATTTTATTGTTAATTTTCATTGGACGAAATGTAGTGTAGTTGTAGTGTGTATCGGGCTACTGTTGTCAAGCACTAGTGTGTTGTATACATTATACCGGAAATCTTACTCGTTTTTACTCACATCACGTGACAAAATAATTGACTAAGCGACTCCCATTCCGTGATGCTGGCTGCACTATGGTTACATGAAAAGTTCCGGTGCACCTTAACACAATCTCGCAGTTGTTAATTACGGGCCCTTTGTCGCTTAATATTTGGTTGTTTCTGATTAAACAAAACATGACTAAACAAAAACAGAACTATACTAAAACAGAAATTTGCGAAAAAGAATAGTTACAAACTAGAACGGAGAAATTACAGGGCTATTACAAAACAAGTGGAGGCCTGTACAATAAATGTTATTTTCATCATTTAGATTGATTAATAAATTATCGAAACAAAAGATTCAACATATTATCATCTAATTTTAATCACTCCACTTCGGTCGTTCACTAAATGGATCTTCTTCGTTTTGATATTTCTGCTCAATTAAGTCACGTGATTTCTATGTCAAATGATTTCTATGCTACTTGATTACTAATAACTAAGGGCCTCATTTGTTCTGAATTCTGAACGACCTGTATTTGCATTGTCTAATCACTGGCCAACAACGATGCTGCTACTGAAAATAAAACTTTTGGTTTGGAACCGCGCTGATTTTAAACAGGAAGTCAAAATCTGTCTAGTATGTCATCACCTTGGAAACAAGGTATGAAGACCACTGCAGTTCATACACATGGGATGATAACTGCTACTTGTATAGAGTTAATTTTGAGAAGAAATTCTTAAATGGATGCTTTCATCCAAATAACATTAATATCTTTAAATTAGATTTCACTTTAATATAAGATTATTTTTTCTTAAATGTATTGTATGTATTAATCTATTTAGTCATTTTTTTTAATTGAGACTCCAGATGGTCTTTTTTTTCTAATAAAAATATGATATATTACATTTCTTATTGGAATTAGGTTAGATTTTTATTTTAAATTCAAGTTATAAAACCAAAAATAACATTTGTTTAATTTTATGATAATCTGAGTGACGTCACACAGTTATATAAAAAAATTCTAGCTATGTTAATTGCATAATATACACTGTAATTTGCACATGAAGCTGCATACAATCCTGACTTGCTACACTAAATCCTGACTTATTACACACAATCCTGACATGCTACACACAATCCTGACATGCTACACACAATCCTGACATGCTACACACAATCCTGACATGCTACACACAATCCTGACCTGCTACACACAATCTGACTTCAGATTTGGAATCAACTCAGCAGACTCGAGTTAGAATAAATCATACGGTAGATCTACTTTGTTGTTGTTGCTGTCGATCGAAATAATCGTTGGCATGCTACAATGTCTAAGAAACTATCCCCTCTATCAATCCCTTCTCACAATCCCCTCTCACAATCCCCTCTATCAATTCCCTCTCACAATCCCCTCTATCAATCCCCTCTATCATTCCTCTCTATCAATCCCCTCTATCAATCTCCTCCACCAATCCCCTCTACCAATCTCCTCCATCAATCCCCTCTATCAATCCCCTCTAACAATCCACTCTAACAAACCCCTCTAACAATCCCCTCTATCAATCCCCTCTATCAATCCTCTCTATCAATCCCCTCTAACAATCCCTCTAACAATCCCCTCTAACAATCCCCTCTCACAATCCCCTCTATCAATCCCCTTTAACAATCCCCTCTATCGATCTCCTCAAACAATCCCCTCTAACAATCCTCTCTATCAATCTCCTCTAACAATACCCTCTAACAATCCCCTCTAACAATGTCCTCTATCAATCCCCTTTAACAATCCCTTCTATCAATCTCCTCCATCAATCCCCTCTACCAATCTGCTCCATCAATCCTCTCTATCAGTCCCCTCTATCAATCCCCTCTATCAATCCCCTCTAACAATGCTATCTATCAATCCTCTCTATCAATATCTCTATCAATCCCCTCAATAAATCCCCTTAATCAATTCCCTCTAACAATCCTTTATATCAATCCCCTCTAACAATCCCCTCAATCAATTCCCTCTAACAATCCTCTCTATCAATCTCTGTATCAATCCCCTCAATCAATCCCCTGTAACAATCCTATTATCAATCCTCTCTAAAAATCCTATCTAGCAATCCCCTGTAACAATCCTATCTATCAATCCTCTCTAAAAATCCTATCTAGCAATCCCTGTAACAATCCTATCTATCAATCCTCTCTAAAAATCCTATCTAGCAATCCCCTGTAACAATCCTATCTATTAATCCGATCTAAAAATCCTATCAAGCAATCCCTGTAACAATCCTATCTAGCAATCCCCTCTAACAATCCCCTCTAACAATCCCCTTTATCAATCCTCTCTATCAATCCTCTCTATCAATCCTCTCTATCAATCCTCTCTATCAATCCTCTCTATCAATCGATGAGAAAATCTATGAACTTTGACCTCCCAAGTCCTAACACCTTCCTTTCCAAACTCGCAGCAATTTATGGCCGACCTTAACCAAACAGCCAAACGATTGATGTGTGTGCTACGTCCCTACTTTGACCTCTGACCTTACGACTGGCTGCCCAAAGGTGACCACAGCCATCCTGTGACACGGGTTACGGAGATCAAAGAGTGGAGGTCATTAATTAAGGAGTACTACTGAGTCCATTGAGGGGTACTAGTGAGTACAGTAAGGAGTACTGGTAAGTACATTTATCCAAATGCTGTATTATTTATTTTTTTAAAATTTATTACCCACCCCCCACCCCACGCCTGTCATGGTCCTTTTCGTCATAATTCTGTTTTGTCATGGAAACACTTTAAGTATGTTTTAATTGCTTTCCCTGTCATAGTCCAATACACATGCGATACTTACACACATTCAATATTTAATGATGTGCTATAATTGACATAATCGAATACGCATGCACACATACTACATTTACCCACACATTCAATATGTAGTTATTTGCTGTAATTAACATATTCGAATACACATGCGACATTTACTCACACATTCATTATGCAGTTATTTGCTATAATTGATAAAGTCGAGTACACATGCGACATTTACTCACACATTCATTATGCAGTTATTTGCTATAATTGACATAGTCGAGTACACATGCGACATTTACTCACACATTCATTATTCAGTTATTTGCTATAATTGACATAGACGATTACACATGCGATACTTACATAATAAGATCCTGAATACGTCAGTCTTTAAGCGTAATTACTTCCATGACGTTGTGTACTTCCATGACGTTGTGTACTTCCATGACGTTGTGTACTTCCATGACGTTGTGTACTTCCATGACAATGTGTACTTCCATGACAATGTGTACGTACTTGACGATACACAAAGGAAACCTTACGCTTACCTGTCTGCACAAGTCAGCACTAGACCGTGTTTGCACACCACAGTCATGGCAGACTCGGACACCAATTAGCTAAACACCACCCTCTCTCAAAGTACCCTAACGTCTGCGTGGCTCAATGCTTATAATGGCAACGGGTGTCATCAAGGAAAGTTGAGAAGCCTCTGACGTCAACACCGAGCAATGGAAACAACACCAATCTTAACATTGCTTTGAGAGTATGAATGGAATCGAGACATCACAACACTTAAACGTGTCAATCTAGTCTTGTACAGATTAGGTCTATCCAAGAGTGGTTCACATTTGTTCTCTTGTACAGATTAGGTCTATCCAAGAGTGCAGAGTAGGTCTATCCAAGAGTGGTTCACATTTGTTCTCTTGTACAGATTAGGTCTATCCAAGAGTGCAGAGTAGGTCTATCCAAGAGTGGTTCACATTTGTTCTCTTGTACAGATTAGGTCTATCCAAGAGTGCAGAGTAGGTCTATCCAAGAGTGGTTCACATTTGTTCTCTTGTACAGATTAGGTAAATCCAAGAGTGGTTCACATTTGTTCTCTTGTACAGATTAGGTCTATCCAATAGTGGTTCACATTTGTTCTCTTGTACAGATTAGGTCTATCCAATAGTGGTTCACATTTGTTCTCTTGTACAGATTAGGTCTATCCAAGAGTGGTTCACATTTGTTCTCTTGTACAGATTAGGTCTATCCAAGAGTGGTTCACATTTGTTCTCTTGTACAGAGTAGGTCTATCCAAGAGTGGTTCACATTTGTTCTCTTGTACAGATTAGGTCTATCCAAGAGTGGTTCACATTTGTTCTCTTGTACAGAGTAGGTCTATCCAATAGTGGTTCACATTTGTTCTCTTGTACAGATTAGGTCTATCCAAGAGTGGTTCACATTTGTTCTCTTGTACAGATTAGGTCTATCCAAGAGTGGTTCACATTTGTTCTCTTGTACAGAGTAGGTCTATCCAAGAGTGGTTCACATTTGTTCTCTTGTACAGAGTAGGTCTATCCAAGAGTGGTTCACATTTGTTCTCTTGTACAGAGTAGGTCTATCCAAGAGTGGTTCACATTTGTTCTCTTGTACAGAGTAGGTCTATCCAAGAGTGGTTCACATTTGTTCTCTTGTACAGAGTAGGTCTATCCAAGAGTGGTTCACATTTGTTCTCTTGTACAGAGTAGGTCTATCCAAGAGTGGTTCACATTTGTTCTCTTGTACAGAGTAGGTCTCTCCAAGAGTGCAGAGTAGGTCTATCCAATAGTGGTTCACATTTGTTCTTTTGTACAGAGTAGGTCTATCCAAGAGTGGTTCACATTTGTTCTCTTGTACAGAGTAGGTCTATCCAAGAGTGGTTCACATTTGTTCTCTTGTACAGAGTAGGTCTATCCAAGAGTGCAGAGTAGGTCTATCCAATAGTGGTTCACATTTGTTCTTTTGTACAGAGTAGGTCTATCCAATAGTGGTTCACATTTGTTCTCTTGTACAGAGTAGGTCTATCCAATAGTGGTTCACATTTGTTCTCTTGTACAGAGTAGGTCTATCCAATAGTGGTTCACATTTGTTCTCTTGCACGGAGTAGGTCTATCCAATAGTGGTTCACATTTGTTCTCTTGTACAGAGTAGGTCTATTTAATAGTGGTTCACATTTGTTCTCTTGTAAGGAGTAGGTCTATCCAAAGGTGGTTCCCATATGTTCTCTTGAACAGATTAGGTCTATCCAAAGGTGGTTCCCATATGTTCTCTTGAACAGATTAGGTCTATCCAGTAGTGGTTCACAAATCTTCTCTTGTAATGAATAGGTCTATCCAATATTGATTGACTTATCTTCTCTTGTATAGAGTAGTTCTATCCAATATAGGGTCACATATGTTCTCTTGAACAGATTAGGTCTATCCAATAGTGGTTCGCATATCTTCTCTTGTGCAGAGTAGGGTCTATCCAATAATGATTCACATAACTTCTCTTGTACTGAGTCTCAGTAAGTCTATACAATAGTGGTTCACAATAATAACTGCCCTTCTTTGAGGATTTTGTTATAATTCAACCAAATCAATTATTTACACATGTCATACAAATGACGTAATCTGAAATTTTAAAACAAATACTCTCGAAGCCTACACTGACACTAAAGCTACTTTCTGCAAATGCCGTCATCGATCATTGGTGAGGAAGACTTGAACTATTTCATAAGTTGTCACCACCGTCCCATCTTGTGATTGTGGAAGCGGTCTCGCCGCGCTGATATGCCAGAGATATGCTCCCCGTGAGTCGACGAACCCGCGATAGCTAGTTACAAACTCTGATGTTGCTATTTCAAGACCCCCGGGTACAGTCACCGGGTGGCGCTAAAGGTTTTCTGTCTCCAAGATTCCTGCCGGCGCTCTTCGGTTGTTTACTGGGCGTTGTCATGGCAACAGCTCGCGTGTGTAGCGTTGGCTGAAACTTGACCTTGATTTGTCTATCTGATAACGAGGCTGGAAATGTGGACGCAGACACGCACCTTGAACTGTGTCAAGACCAGGACGATGGAAAAAAAATTTAAGCATCACAAAGTATTAAGATGTAATCAACACACCTTATCTAAAGTTCATCTAATATTTAATATTGCGTAACGAATTTTGAAAACTGATTTTAAAAAAAAATAGTATTTATGTAGTTCAATCAAGATATCAAGATTTTCCCAGTGACTAACTAGATGAAGTTTAAGAATAAATTAAGCATAGAAATATGTCGTCACTCCAATGACAAAGTTGACTCGTGCTAAGATTAAGTTCAACAAAGCTGTTACAGTCATATGACTAAAAAGTGTGGGGCACCCATTTAGACAATGTTCTTTGCAAAATGCACGAAGCTGTATATGTGTCACTAAATGCATTCCACTTGTCAAGATGATGGTCGATGACAGCATACAACAATAATACAAGACAGTTGTGAGAACTCAAAAGCGAAAATGTATATATATTTTTTAACGACTAAATTGTAATTTTAAACCCAATGAAACACTAGAAATGTCTGCCTTTCACAGGTTACAATGAGCCGAGTCGAACCTATGCCATATTGCTACCCTCGATGGATTTGATGATGGTCCTCCCCATACATACAACAAACAATAGAAACAATACGTGTAAGGATATCCTGAGCGAGCTAAGATTTTTTCTGCGATCCCTTTCGCGATACAAACTTTGCAGTTGTCCGAAAATGCTGCCCCTCCATCGAAAATGTTTGTTACATCTGGCAGTGGCGTAGCTAGAGTGTTTGGTGTCATGATACAAAATTAATTTTTTTAACCCCCCCCCCCTTTTTTTTTTTAAAACTCCGAAATCCATTGATTTTATTCATTAAAAAAACAAAAAATCCTATTTTAGTGCCCCCCTATTCTGGTGTCCCCTCTATGCTTCACTTAGCTACGCATCTGTCCTTGGCGCCGCCTAACTGAAAATCTGAAGTGCCCCCGCTCCCTCCGGAGGAAATAGTCTGAAAGAAACACTGATGGCACTGATGGCACTGATGGCACTGATGGCACTGATGGCACTGATGGCACTGATGGCACTGATGGCACTGATGGCACTGATGGCACTGATGGCACTGATGGCACTGATGGGACTGATGGCACTGATGGCACTGATGGCACTGATGGCATTGATCAAGTCATACGACATCACTGTATTTCATAGGCTGAAAGAAACACTGATTGCGTTCATCAAGTCATACGACATCACCGTAGTTCATGGTCTGAAAGAAAAACTGATTGCATTGATGAAGTCATACGACATCACTGTATTTCATGGGCACCCCACCCTCTTTGGTCATATGGCTGTAACAATTCTTAAGATTTGGGCGATATTTTTTGGATATTCTCTAGTACATATTTTGAAAAACGTGCATAATTTTTTGTTTGTTTGTTCGTTTGTTGTGGTTTTTTTGGTGTGTTTTATTTGTAGATTAAATAAGCCCTAAAAAGAAGTTTTTTCGAGTAAATCTTTTATAAAATGTATTATCAAGAAATGAAGGGGTGGTGCTGAGAAGTTAACAAAACATGCATACATGTAACACACTTTATAAGATCCCAGGCTCGCAACCGCACATTTGTTCACGCTCCTTAACGATATTGGTATTCTAATGACCCACCCACTTCTGCACCACACGTTCATTTCTCCAACTGCTTAAAAAAAAATAATAATAATAAAAAATAAAAGAAAATATATATGGCAACCTTCCGTCTTCGTGAGGCGATGGAGTAGCTATGTAGTTCTACACTTTGACGAGTGGCTCACTAGGCCAATCCTAGAATGACAATCTCGACTGCATTTCTCGCAGGAGAATATTGATTCCTGGTAAGATTTTGACTTCCATATTGTGGTTTTTTGTTTTTTTGTTTTTTTGTTGTTGCAGTGGCCTCATTTCGCGTATCTTGTGCCTATTTTGACTCCTTCATACATTGCTGTTCGCCAGCTGCAACGTTGTTCGGCAATGAGCTCCCATTCGTTGTTTTCCATATTGGCTTCCCTCATGCTCCTTTTGCAACCGTCAATAAATCTGAGGCGTGGCCTTCCGATAAGTCTTGTCCCTTCTGACAACTCTCCATACAGCATCATCTTTGGGTTACGGCCTTCCTCCATTCTCATTACATGGTCTAACCAGCGAAGACGCCCATTGATAAGAGCGGAGAATATGCTAAACATGTGTGCACGTTCCAAGACCTCTGTGTTAGGCAGCTTTTCCTGCCATTGAATGCGTAAAATGCGACGCAGACATCTTTGCTGTTGAATTTCTGCTTCTGACTGGTATATGTGGTCCACATTTCGCTGCCATATAGGAGCGTACTAAGCACACATGCCTGATAGACACTTATTTTTGTTTTATCAGTTAGATTGATACTATTCCACACCCGCTTATTAGAGTTCAGCCGCATAGTTGCTGCTTTTGCGATCCTGACATTTATCTCTTCATCAACGGAGAAAGAGCTTGAAATATAGGGACCTAGGTATGTGAAATGCTCAACAAAAGAAAATATTACGCACCAAACGCACTTGCGATATCTTTTAAAAAGATTCTCATTTAACGCAGTTATCGGGAATTTTATATCGTGAAATCAGAGCTATAATACTTCCTTCATCTTTCCACGAAAAAACGGGAAGAAAAGGATTTTTGGTAGTTGGGTGTGGAGGGGGGGGGGGGGAGGAAAATTTCAAAGCATGTGTTTTATGCGGAAAAAAATTCCATGTGTCAAGTTTCAGCTCGATAGGTTAACGGGAATTGGGTCAATTAACGAAAAAAAAGGGACTTTGGTATAAAGGATTTAAAAAGTAACGGTTTAGGATTATACGCGGTCACGTGATGTCCTTGAATGCCAGCAATTCTTGCATGGTGGGTTGAGGTCCGTTTAACACACGTTAGTTCACCTACCCCTACCCCCACATAGGAGGTTTTTAAACAGTCAGCTTTTTTTTACCCGAGACACGGTCTCAAACCTATGAGTTGTTGTTTATGTAAAGTGAATTAACTTTCCATGATCGCAGTATTTTCTCACTATTTGAAAACATAATATAGGACAGCTTGTGTGATTATCTTAATGAACCACGAACTAATTAATAACATCATTCATTCTTAAGAGTAGGGGTCGTTAGTCAACCTTGATGAGCCCCCCCCCCCCTTTTTTCCAATTTTTCTATGCCACCGTCCAGCACAGCGTCTGTAATTTAATGGACCCACTGGATGGACCCACTGGATGGACCCACTGGATGGACCCACTGGATAAAACCACGAACTAATTAATAACATCATTCATTCTTAAGAGTAGGGGTCGTTAGTCAACCTTGATGTGCCCCCCCCCCCTTTTTTCCAATTTTTCTATGCCACCGTCCAGCACAGCGTCTGTAATTTAATGGACCCACTGGATGGACCCACTGGATGGACCCACTGGATGGACCCACTGGATAGACCCACTGGATGGACCCACAGGATGGACCCACTGGATGGACCCACTGGAATCCAAGCTTTAGAAAAGGACACCTCTGCACAAAAACACCATTTTTTAAAAACTTTTAAGTCAATGGCGTAGGTAGGGGTTGTGCCCCCCAGGGCCGGTCACGATCCCCCACCCCCAACGAATAAACTCTGCACTTAGTCGAAAATGCCGCCCCCCTCAATGTATATTTAAAAAGAAACTTCTGGAGTGGACCCTCATCCCCTTTTTCTACTCCACCGCGCCGAACAGCTTTAAATATCTAATACCAATAATCACGTGACACTGTGGAGGCACTCTGTTCTATTGGTACCCTACTCTGGAGGCACCCTGCTCTGGAGGCACCCTGCTCTGGAGGTACCCTGATCTATTGGTACCCTGCAGGGCCGCCGCTAGGAGCGTGCGGGGCCTTGGGCAAATTGAATTTTGAGGGGCTGTTAACGTTATATATATTCCGCCGATAGGATTTTAAGACACGTTATAGTCGTACTAGGGCCTTGCTGGTCATAATGGGACGCGTCATAACGGATATTTGTTCACTCGCTTAGTTTCCGAAATTTCTATGTTTTCCTATAACAGTTAATTGCCCTGACCCAAATTACTCATCGCGGCTCCATTGTTACCAATATCAAGGTTGTCAAACACAAATAACGAAAACTCGAAGCTGAATGAGCCATTGTAATCTGGACACAAGCAAAACACAAGCAAAAAATGTAGTACGGCAACGCAAGGGGCCTTGGGCGATAGCCCACTTCGCCCTCCCCTAGCGCCGGCCCTGTACCCTGCTCTGGAGGCACCCTGCTCTGGTGGCACCCTGCTCTGGTGGTACCCGGCTGTGTTGGTACCCTGCTCTGTTGGTACCCTGCTCTAGTGGCACCCTGCTCTGGTGCCATCCTGCTCTGGTGGCGCCCTGCTCTGGTGGCACCCTGCTGTGGTGGCACCCAGCTCTGGTGGCGTCCTACTCTGGTAGCACCCAGCTCTGGTGGTACCCTGTTGTAGTGACACACAGGTCGGGCTCGGGTGGCTCCCGGCTCTAATGACACCCATCTCTTCTATTTAAGTAAGATTGATTTTGAAATCTACTCCGGCAGGCTCAGTCAAATTTGAAATTTTGATGGTTTCTCTTTGAGTGCCCCGCGTCCCTCAAATTTAACCACTGCCCTAGTGAGCCTTGTGATTTTTTGTCTTGGTCCCCTTTTCATTTTAATTTCTATAATAGAAATGAAAATAAAGTAAATGTAAACAAACATATTATTATATATACAGGCATATACAGGCATATTGATTAAAGCATAACTTATTAAAAAATTCTAGTAATTTTATGTAAAATATAATAAGAATTGTATGTACATCAATTGATATTTCCATGCACATGTCATAAAAGGTTGGTCAAGGTTTTTACTATCAACCGTTGAAAATGGTATGCCAAATGGCCATTAAATAAGACTTTTTTAAAATTGATGTAATATAAAATACCCTGTGAATAAAATTGTGTATCAAACAAAAAGTATTTTTAAAAAATACATTGAAAATAGTAATCATCAAGTGTAAAAATATATGTAATAAATATTTATAAATTAAAAAAAAAACAATCTTAGTATTTAACATTTGTCACCAATGAAACTGGCCAACACACTGCGCCGCCATCTTGTCAAGGTACCTTAACGCACTCATTGATACGATTCAATAACTTTATATTTTCCGGTACTTAAGTATTTTATATTTGTTGATTTATTAACTAGAAAAATAGGTTATATTGTTTCATATTTATAAATCAATTATTCATTTTTTAAAATATTATTTTAGGAAAATTCTCAAAGGCAAACTACGACGAGTGGTAACGAGGACCACCCAAATTACTTCCTTGCTTGAAGTTTTGATTGTGGCTTGTCCGATTATCGTGTCTAGACTTGTTCAGTCGACACTTTTCAATGTGTATGTATATCAGTAATATTTTGTTTGATTTAAGAAAGTTAAGACGTAGCTTAACCATGATTGTAATTTTACCTATGATTCTAGGCACTTTGGTAAAGAAAGGGAGACCTTCCAAAATTTGATATTAGCTAGGCTCAGTAGACTATTTGAGTAGAATCCTAGTTTTTAATTTATGTATGGACATGCTGCGTTCTCATTGATGAAAGGATATTTTGTCATAAAACTGTCGTATTCATTCATACGTTAACAGTAGTAGTCGTAGTGAACATCTAGCCTAGATACTTTGGTCAAAAATGTAAACATTTTTTAAAAATAAACCAATGGCACAGTTGAATAGAGCTAATTTTAAACAGAATTATAACACCAAAATCATATTTTTAACTGTTGTAGTTTTAAAGTTATGAATTTTTAAAGTACGACTTGGTTTGTCATTTTTTAACATGGACTGCATCTCCACATTCTGTGACCTCATTCCACTGATCGCGTCATGCGCAATGACTATATAGTTTATATAAGGCAACGCATTCCCTATCACTAAAATACTGTTTAGGGTCGACTTATTTTAAACTTTCAACTTTGGCACATGAATAATTAATAAAAGCTTTCCCTGACCAATGGTTTAATAGCTTTTGCACACGGCAAACTCTTATGAATGAAACTCTGAGATAGTACTACGACGTAGCCGTTATGCAAGTGGCTGTGAATGGTTGCCAATGACAACGTGTTGCACAGGGAAAATTCTGATCATTTATAATATGGACTCTGCAGGGTTTTTAAAGCTCAAATTAAAACATTTCCAGTTTAAATGTCTTCAAAATGCATTCTGAAACACAAAATATAAAATATTTTGATGTATATAGTGGTAATAATTAAATATTTCCTAAGTATCGGCAACTTCCGCCATTAAAAAGGGGGCGTGGCCCACGCCATGTCGAAATTAGGCTGAGCCACCTTATGGTGATATGGGTCACTGTGACAAGTGTAACAAACGTGAGACACGACCTACATCAATGAAACTTGGCACAGATATAGATCAATATCTAATGCTCATACAGATTTAATCAAAAAGGACCTTATCTTATTATTTCACAAAAAATTTTGTATGCGAAGATGCCTTATATATACCAAAGATTTTCAAAATAAAGGTCGATTGAAAAAAGCAAAATAGCTGGCTAGAAATGTAGGCCAAGATGTCTTCCAAATTATAAGGCCGGAAACGGGACTCAAATATATGTGGAAATAACTAATTTAATAATAAATAGACACACACATCGGAAAATTAAAAACTCGGATTTTTCGGCGCCGACAGCCATTTCCGATACAAAAAAAATAGTAGTCTCCCTTGTTTCATCGAAGTATCTAATCTAGGCCTAAATTTCCAGCGTAATCTTTTTCTTTTCAAATCACCCCAAAATTCAATATTTTTAGTATTAGAAATTCCAAGGTAAATTTTAAAGGGCATCTTTCCCTACAATGTAGGTGCTTTGGTTGGTAAAAATGTTGTAAAAAATAAACCAATGGCATAGTTGAATAGAGCTATTTTTTTTAACAGCATTATAACACCGAAATCCTATTTGTAGCTGTTGTAGTTTTAAACCGTATGAATTTTTCAAGTACGACTGCATTTGTCACTTTTTTAACATGGACCGCATCTCCACATTCTGTGACCCAATTCCGCTGTTCGTGTCATGAGCTATATAACTCGTTTTAATGATAATTTTATATATAACTGTTATTTTCAGAACTAATGGTGTATTAAAAAATAATTTTAATAATGTTATACAATTATTCAATTATAAAGTGCAGCTTATCTAACAGTGCACAAATTATATCAGTAAAATGTATTAATATATGGCTTTTCTGTTTACCAAATCTATTGCATTATGTCTTCCATTATACCGGTTTATGCTATATGAATATGATCTATAAAAGCAATTCATCCCCT
Source organism: Lymnaea stagnalis (assembly GCA_964033795.1). Taxonomy (NCBI): domain Eukaryota; kingdom Metazoa; phylum Mollusca; class Gastropoda; family Lymnaeidae; genus Lymnaea; species Lymnaea stagnalis. Next base: position 917,141 of record CAXITT010000116.1, read on the forward strand.
TATTACTTATAACTTGCATACTTTTTGGGAACTACTTATTTTGAAATTTTAACTTCGGCACATGACTAATTAATTAAGGCTGTGGCTATTGGTAGTAAACTACCAGTAGCTTCTAAGCGGCTATTGGTTGTTTACTATAAAAAAAACCACCAATTGGTGATAGATTGATATAGTGCAATAATTATTGGTAGTCACAATTTATTTTTGATTACAACACTGAAATCAACCTAAAGTATGTATGTTGCCAAAAAAAACATGTGCCAACATTTTGTATTGTTTTCGTCTAGTCTCATAAATTCACTCCAATCGGGTTTTCTAAACATAATACACTCGTTTTTATTTCTTTGTGTATAGTTTATTTTATTTATGTTTTCATCAAAATTATGTGCAGTTTAAAACATTGATTCTGCATACTCTACATAGCATTAAAAGTAAACGGTGATTCCTAAACATTAATTGATTAATTTGTGTTTTAGTTGCATAGTATACCGAATGAAATTGTTTATTTGTACATAAATATATCGATGCCTTTATAACTTAATGAGGGCTCATTTATGTAAATAACACTCAGTAGACATTTCTCCCAACAACAGAAAATCAAAAGCAGAGGGGGAGGTGTGAGGGAGGTTTTGGTTCAAGTGACCATGTTCCTAAAAATGATTGACTTAAGCTTACTTTATCATCCTTAAGGCTTAAGGATGATAAAATAAGCTTAGGCCAATCATTGTTAAGTTAAGCCTAATCACGTTATTATACATTTTCATTTAACTAATGTAAAAAAGATTTTGATTTTAATATGCACACTTTGTATGCAGTAAAACTTATGGTATTTATTTAGGCCAGTATTTTAATTTATAATTTTAATCATAATAATTATCACACATACAATTTTTACAGCTGGATTTTATTTTTACTGCACATCTTACTTTGGCCTTGGCAAAGAAGAAGCTGGGTTAAAAAAATTCCGACTATGATTCCCCTCAGTATCATACATCTATCTAAGATCTATAATAGGTCTATATTATAAATTATATAGCAATATAGCCAAATCTGAGCATGGGGAAGGCTGCAGCAGATAGTGTTAAAACTTTAAAACAGTACTGTAGATTTATAGTTAGTGCTGAGGTGTTGTCACTAGTACAAACTAGTAATAATTGAACGGCGCAAAACTTCGCCAGCCTTATTGGAAGCGGGTAATTAAAGCTCAGATTTTTGTTTGATTTGATTGGCTGGACTACCAATAGCTCTCAAGAAGCTATTGGTAGTTTACTACAAATAGCTCCCTGCCCTAACTAGAATAGGTAGTAAACTACCAATAGACTCTTTCTTAATTAAAGATTTCCCTGACCTGGTTTAATAATTTTTGCACACTGCAAACTTTTATGAATGAAAATTCTGAGATAGTACAGTATAGCCGTTATGCAGGCAACTGAATGGCTTGCCATGGCCATGACATTTTGCTCACTGCAAATTATGATCATTTATAATATGGACTCTACCGAGTTTTTTAACTTCAAATTAAAATATTATTCTTTCAATAACATTTAAGTTCATTCTAAAACATCAGTTATCTAATATTTTGATGTACATACTGTACATGTGGTAATAATGAAATATTTTCTAAGTATCGGTATCTTCCGCCCATGCCATGTCGAAATTAGGCTGAGCGACATTAAGCGTAAACGAACTTTGGACACGACCTACATCAATGAGAATTGGCACATGTACACATCAATATACAATGCTTTTCACTTTTTAATATGAAAGACCTTTTCTTTGAATTTCACAAAACAATTTGTATGCGAAGATGCCTTATATATACCAAAAATGTTCAAAATAAAGGTAGATTGAAAAAGCAAAATAGCTGGATGGAAAAGTAGGCCAACATGTCTTCCAAAATGAAAATGTGGAGCGGAACTCTATTACATGTCAAAAGGACTCATTTATTAATGAATTGACACTCGCATTAAAAAATTAAAAAGTCAGATTTTACTGCGCCGACGCCCATTTACGATACAAATTTTTAAATGGTCTCTTGCTTTACCGAAGTGCCTACTACAATGCCTACAAAATTTTTGAAGAAGTTCAAAACATTTGTCTGTGTCTTTCATATTTAATCTTCCTGTGCATGATAAATTGACGTGTGTGCCAATTCTCATTGATCTAGGACATGTTAGCCATTAATTTAATTATACTCATCCAAGTAACCTGCATTATCATTAGGTCACTCAGCCCAATTTTGACCATGCCTCCTTTTTACTTACGTAAGATGTCAATACTAATGAAATATTGGTTACAGAAATATTCAATTATTACCATTGTTACATCAAAATATTTGATAGTTTTTGAATTTAGAAAGGAGTTAAACAAATATATTTTAATTTGAGATTTAAAAACCCAGACCATGCATAGCATTATAAATTTTCATAATTTGCTGTGTGCAAAACGTCATGGGCAACCGTTCACTCACTATGTACTATACAACATTATTATAACTCATAGTTTCATTCATAAGAGACAGCTATGTCATGTGCAAAAACTATTAAACCATTGGTCAAGGAAAGCTTTAGTTAATTAGCCATGTGCCAAGTTGAAAGTTCAAAATAAGTACCGTAGTTTCTAAACAGTATTTTAGTAATAAGGGGATGTGTTGCCTTATATAAACTAAATAGTCATTACGCATGACACAATCAGCGGAATGAGGTCACAAAATGTTGAGGCTTCATCCATAGTAGAAAATACCAGACAAACTCGCACTTTATAAAAATTCGTAGCTCAAAAAGTATTAATTAAATCTATAAAGTTGATTCTGGTTTCATTTTTTAATTTGAAATTTGACCTAAATAACTGTAATATTTAAAAATATTATTTTGAATTTTTTTTTTTACTGAAGGACCTAGTCATGTTCAAAAGTAGAAAGTTCAAAATTAGTAGTCCCAAACCAGTATTATTTTTAGGGGGATGTTTTGCCTTACATAGTCTATATATATATAAAATATATATAATGGATGCCTTTGAAGTTTGTTCTTCACCTAGGGTTGTCATCCATCCCGATATATCAGGACCGTTATGGACCTTCTTGTAATCATATTAAATACATTTTTTACTTATTTTCTACACCCCCATCTCAGAGTCTCCGGCGTAGTCCCAGCTAGATTTGGCAACCCTATCTTCACCGCTATTTAAATTAATTTTTTTTACTTATACCTACATTATTATATCAATCATCCACATAAGATAATAAATTACTGATTGGTATTATTAATAACCTAACCTATTTTCAGCCACAATGTCACGTTACAGCAGAGCACCAAATGACTGCAAAGTTTATATTGGAGACCTGCCTAAAGATGCTTCAGAGAAAGAGCTGGAGCGAGCGTTTAGTTATTTCGGTCGCTTAAGAAATGTTTGGGTGGCTAGAAACCCTCCAGGCTTTGCATTTGTTGAATTTGAAGATTACAGAGATGCTGAAGATTCAGTGAAAGAAATGGATGGAACGTAAGACTGATGATATCAATATAGTTTTTAGAAATCAATAACTTTTTTAAAATTTCAAAAGCTTAACCCATCATACCATATAATCTCGCCTCCCCGCGCAATGTTAGAATGTTGCTAAATTGTATATATACAAGGGAGCTTTTTGTAAAATATTTCATTCAATGTACTGATTGAGTGAGGATAATGGGCTAAACACAACACACACACCCCAATTTTGCTTATACTGATGCCCAAGAGAAGTTGAGTATCTGTACTCCTGGTTTACAGAAATTCGAATCTAAAAATGTACACTAAAAATGCATTTTAAGATAAATTTTTACTGTTACTATTTTCTCATTGCACTTTTTAGAAGTAACTTACATACAGAAGAAAAATTAAATGATTTATTTTGGACTTATTTGAATAAATTCATATTTCTCCACAGAAACATTTGTGGTAGCAGATGCCGGGTTGAGCTATCCACTGGAAAAGTTCGTCCTAAACCATGGCTTAGAGGAGGTCGTGGTCCAACAAGGAGTAGGCGTGCTTTTAATCCGGATGATCGCTGCTATGAATGTGGGGAAAGAGGACATTATGCATATGACTGTTCTAGAAACCGCAGAGGTGGAGGTGGTTCGTCACGACGCAAGTCAAGGTTGGTTATATTACGTGCCTTTACATATTGTATATTCTAATAAGCAGTATATTTGCAATTTTTCAGCAGTGCCCTACTTACATGGGTAGAGATTTTCTTTCATTGCTAAAATTAAATATTAAAAAATAAAAAAAAACATTTAGCCATGTGAAAAATGGATGCAAATGAAAGTTGAAGTCAACCATGAGGAATTAAATGTTACCAAATGTTTATATTCTTTGAATTTTACACATGAAATTTTTATGTTTATTTCATAATGTACTTCATATCTTTGGATGTTCTAATTTTTCACCTTATAGACTGTATCATTCACTGAATCTCACGGGTTAAAATTTTACGCGTAGCAGATCCTCATTTTCCATATTCGGGTTTGATTAAAAACCAGCAGGCTCATTTAAGTCGTTTATTTTTCCTTTGTCACTTATTTTGTGTACCTGCTTTGCAGAATAAAGCTAAGATCAGCATTTCATCCCAGTTAGAGCAACCGTCACTAAGAATTAACCCAGTCATCAGTCTTCATCTACTACTACTTCAACAATCACCAACAACCATGTTAAGATTCGCAACCAATATGCATTTGGCATCACGGCCATGGGTTTGATTGAATTTGTCAGCTCACTCACCCCTGCAGGCAGCGTTTGTCAGCCTTCATTGCGGCGGTGAACATCTAAGATCAGGCACTTCCCTCGCATGATCTTAGAATTGAATCATCCCCCGTCACGCTAAGATCGATTGATCAACCTCCTTCTGCTAAGATAATATTCTGCCCTTGTGAATGATTCATCACAATGATATTGGGTCAACTCAACATCTTTGAGTAGGCGAAAATTGAGCACGGTAAAAAAAAGGTTGGAATATCGAAGCCTCATTAGAATGAGTTTCGTCAAAAACTGTTTTCAATCTTTTTTTATTTCCTAAAAATATAAATGAAACAAAAAGAGAATGGGGTATATCATACTTGTGCTCTGGTTGAAGGTTTCATTAGATATGGTTGTGGTGCTTTTCGGTGTTTTATATATTTTAAAAAAAAATGATTTTTAAGTTTAAATAATAGGTGGGGGTGGATTTAAAATGTAGTTTAAAAAAAATAAAATAGATAGAGTAATGCATGTATGTATTAAACAATCCCTCTCTGGCTTAGTTTATATATGAATCACAAAAAGGATTTGTGTCAAGACTCTTTTTGCAGTCTGTGCCCATTTGAAAATGTGTATAATGAATACTTTTCTTTTCAGATCCTTGAGTGTTCCTATTAGCAACATCTTAATTTTATTTTTAGACTAATTTTATATAGATGCTAATACTAAGAGTTTAATTTGATATAAAAACAGTTCTTTCTCAATTTTACATATTTTCATGCACAATATAAAATAAATGTTATGTTTAAGTTCTACTATTAGTATTTAAATAAAATGAAGATGTGCAGACTGTTACGTAAAAAAAAAAAGCAAATAATAGATAAAATGTGATTTCATTTAGGATGCTAAGTTTAAAGTCCCTCAACCACTCTGGCTGTTTTTGTTTGATTGTTACTATTTATATGCTAATAAGTCATTGTATATTTACAGATCTGCATCAAGGAGCTACTCTCGCAGTAGAAGTCGTGGCCGTAGGGATAGTCGATCCAAGAGCAGGTATGATTAAATTAACGATTTGAATATTTACAATATACACTTATTCTAAAACCGACTTTTTAATAAAAATGTATTAGGGAAGTAAGTGGTCAGCTTATGGGCAGGTCATATGCAATTTGTTATAATTTTAATTACACTGAATAATGAAATGCTTTTGTGTATTGCAAAGGTCCTAGTGTACCCTGTTCTCTGAAAAATCAAATGCTTTACCAAAAGCTTTAAATACTAAAGATATGGTGCCAGCCTTCACCTAATGTATATGTCTCAACTCATTCCCCCCCCCCGGGGCTTGAAATGACCTGTCCAGTGCTAGCTGATGTACCAAAAAGATTCATTTAACACTTCTTTAAGAAGACATTCTGGACAGACACATTTTAAAAAAAAAATTATTGAGCAGCATTAATGTAACACATGTGTGTCTACGCATGGAACAATTGTCTACGCGTGACACGTGCATCTACGTACGGAACGTGTGTCTACGTATGGCACACGTGCCTACGTATGAATGGTCCTTGCCATGGTAGTTCTCCGGGAGGCTGGCCGTGACCATCATGACATCCAAGTGGATGGATGTGAAGGGTTGGAGCCAGAGCAGATGGCCAGACTGGGGTTGTCTGAGTCAGTATGGCTGTCTAGAGTTGAATCACCAGCCTATGATTGCAACTCCAAGCTTACGGTATGCATGCTGGTGGAATCGAAGGGCGACCAAGAGTCATTTATTGAGATCTTAATGACATTCACATATGTATGTATGTATATATGTATGTATGAGTGTATGGATGTGTCTATGTATGCATGTATGTATGCCTGTGTATGTATGTATTTATGCATGCATGTGTATGTATGTGTGTATTTGTATGCGTGTAGGCATGTATGCGTGTATGTATGTATGTATGTATGTATGCGTGTATGTGTAGGTATGCGTGTGTTTATGCACGTGCTTACGTATGCGTGTATATATATATGCACGTATGTGTATGTGTATGTTTTCGGGTATGTGTATGTATGCGTGTGTTATGCGTGTGTTTATGCACGTGCTGACGTATGCGTATATATATATATATATGCGTGTATGTGTATGTTTGCGTGTATGTGGGTGTATGCGTGTATGTGTATGTATGCATGTGTTATGCGTGTGTTTATGCATTGCGTGTATATATGTATGTGTGTATGTGAGTGCGTGTGGGTCTCGCCATATCCTCATCAAAAAGGTGATATCTCTAACAATTCTCTAGACCACTCGGTGAACGCTCTGTGAAGTTTCCCCAATAATTCCACAATTCCATCAGTGGCTATGGACTTAGAGATTAGATGGCTCAAGGTTGCCCTAATGATTCGTCTCTTTGAAGTCCCCAGACTACTTTAATACTTGGAAGGTTTCTTATTTTCCAACACTTTTTTCCTCAAGCTACGTCTCCCTTACATTGTCCCATAAGCTAATTGTCTCTTACTTTGTGCCTAATATAACTTCTCTTTGACTTTCTCCCATAAGCTATTTGTCTCACACTTGCCTCAAACGGTTTCTCATTTTCTCTCTCACTTGTATTCTAACTCCCTTTTTTGGATGCCCTTTCCTTAACTCTGTCGATACCTCACTCACTCCGTCGGATTGCCTTCCCTCTCTTCCTCCTTCTCTGTTTCTCCTCATCCACCTGCCTGTCATTTCCTATCCGCAACGACCTGCCTGACATTCCCTGTCCCGCACCCACCTACATGACATTCCTCACCCCCACTCCCTCGTCTGTCATTCCCTGTCCCCAACCACCTGCCTGATATTCCCTGTCCCCTCCAACCTGCCAGTCACCCCCTGTCCCCATCTATCTTCCAGTTATTCCCCGTTTATTATGATAGGTCTTCCTCCTCATGAACACGTCGTTACAAAACTCTTGTTGCGAAATGTCAATGATTAATATTTTATGCTTGATAAAAAAGATTGATATAAAAAGAATGCTTTATAAATATCACATTTCCAGTCTGGCTTATTATATGTGTCCATATATTGGTGTGTTTTTTTGTAGATGTTTCTGTATACGTGTGTAAATATGTAAATGTGTACATGTGTAAATGTGTAAATGTGTAAATGTGTACATGTGTACCTTTTTCTTTATGTGTGCCAGCTTATTCAAGATATTTTCCATGTGTTGTCCATATTTTAAGACAGCAAGATACGTTAATCTCAATTCACCCGGTACAACATCTCAGTACAGCCGGTACAACATCTCAGCACAGTTGGTGCAGCATCTCAGCACAGTTGGTGCAGCATCTCAGCACAGATGGTTCAACATATCGGTACAGCCGGTACAACATCTCAGTACAGCCGGTACAACATCTCAGTGCAGCCGTTACAACATCCCAGTACAATTGGGGCAGCATCTCAGCACAGATGGTACCATATCTCAGTACAGCTTGTAGACACTTTTCATTTTTTTTAAAAATGGAATGCCATGTCGTTCAGTACACTATACTGTGTACATCATACCATCAATTTGTACACGGCAAGCATTAAAACTATACATATTTGTACATAAGTCAATCTGTTTTGAAGAAACTTGTGTGCACAATGTCTGCTGTTGTCTTTGGTGTGCTGTCTTAATGAAAGATCATGATGTCATAGAAGTGCACCACTTTGAAATGACAAACAGCAGACGTGTACCAATAGTTTCCCCCCTTCTTCCGGTCGGCCTTCATCCGTTATAATAGAATAATTCCTCATTTTCGATAACCTGTCATGGATCTACACGTCTCAGCTTATCTACCCCCTTTTTGGTGACATATCGCGCCATCTAACGCAGCCGACCTGTGTGATTGTGCCACGATTCCGGCTCACAGTGTTTCTTGCAGGGAGCGAGCAGTCAGGGGCGTCTAATGCATCTCTAGTTTAGTGTGCGCTCACAAGATTGGAGGTATTGGTGTCCCATTCAGGTAGCACCAGCACCTTCAGATTCAGCGAGCATGGGAGAGACTTCGTAGTTTCCGAGTCTGGAAGTGACGCCCCAACCTAATTATAGTTTCATCGTCTGCTAAAATGCAGGTAAAAAGTGCCCCACAGACTTACCCTACCCATTTTCCCCTTCTACTTGCCCCACCCGATTGCCCTACCCAAGCGTCCCACCCACGTGCCCCACCACTAGCCCCACCCTCGTGCCCCACCCAAGCGTCCCACCCACATGCCCCACCCACGAGGCCCACCCACGTGCCCCTCCCAGTTGCCCCCTTTGTCAGGAGTTGACGGCCTTCCTATAGTTTAGGATTCACAGTTCCAAGCAGAGTACAATCGAGGACTGCTTTGGTGGCGATTTCAGTGATTATAAATTAATTATCTCCCTTCTTTTGTTAAGAAATGTTTGACAAATTTTGAGTTTTACCAGTAATCAGTAATCTATAGGTACCAGCTAAACGCATTGCTTTCTTAGTTGGGGGGAGGGGGGGCTAGGTAGACGACGCCGTGGTGTAATATGCAATAACGATCATGCGTTTCTCTTGGAGAATGTCCGCTCAGCATTGTATGCACTCAACATTGTGTGCACTCAACATTGTATGCACTCGCCATTGCTCTTTGGAATCGGCCTGATGGCAAAAGGTCATTGCATGTGTCCCGTCTTTAAATAGATTTGTCTGGCTTTAGGGGATGCTTGTTCCAGGAAACTGTAGACATGACTTCAAGTGTCCTCCAAGGTCTTTTGTCTGTAATGTAAATCAGTTGTACCTTGGGAACGTTGTTTTTGGCCGTCAAAGATGTATCACTGTATATTGTTTGGTTGTGCACCACATCACCGTATATTGTTCCATTCCCGTGGCTGCATTTGAACCTCATGCAATATGTAATAGTTTTACCGAATTACCGTATCGAAACGTGATCTCATTTAAACGGTGCACCCCCGTGCACCAGACACCCTGGCCCTAACATGATGCCCATGCAATAGTTGCGCCCTGGTGTCAAGTTGTCTTGCAGATGGCACGCTGCTAACTACAACCAAAAGCTCATGTGACGGCTCGCCACTAACAAGATCCAATGCGAGTCTGGTGGCTCTGATTAATTTGATTACCTCAAAGCTGATCTGCACATTAACCACATAGCTGACATCTTGTTCTGTAAAACTTTTTTGTTGGTCTGCACGCAGGAGCACACATACATGGAACACATGTTAATTTGCCCATAACTAATTCCTAGTTTTCATACAACGTCTAGCCATTCCTTATGTCTACCAGCGTTCATTAACACTATGAATGCATCAACGTCATTTACAATGAGTATCCCATAATTTCCTATCTTATCATCAGACATGTAATATATCTATGCAGGCAGACTGTCTGCTGCCATTATATCCATGTGTAGAGTGGTCGCCATTGCATCGTGTGGTAAAGTGGTCACTGTTTTAACATAGGGTAAAATGCAGCATGGTGTACAACTGAAACATCATCTACAATTGCAAAATCATCTGCACCTGCAACAGCATCTACAGCTTAAACAGCATCTACAACTGCAAATTATTTTACAAATATAATGAAGTCGCAAAGCTACAACTACAAGGGGGTTACAACTCTAAATGTGGCCCCAAAGCTACCTCATGGGGGTTGGGGTGCAACTACAGAGTGGTGTTAACTTTAACAAACATAGAAAACTTGTTTTATGATGTGGGGATATCATAGCTTTATCAGCAGTCAACACACCACACACCTCACCCCCACACCCTTCAGCCCCCCCCACACCCACACACTTGCCAACCCTCACATCCGTGCCTTAATCCCGTTTCTGACTGTAACTCTCTGGGACCTGGAGCAATAAAGCCATGACGCTGTTATGTAAATATAAAATACAGGAAACTGCTCGAATAGATTAGCTCGTTCCTTATTGTGGCGGTCCCCAAGCTGTTTTCGCATGTACCCCTAGTTTGACCTAGAAGCATCACACACGCAGTGTGTGGATGAATTTAAGGATGTTCCAGGGGGTCATTGTTTTATACTTACATATCACAGTCACTGAATCACGTAGCAAAATCTGATGATTCAGTCTTTGGAAGATCGCTGGATTGAGAACCTTTTGTGAACGAATGAGGGGTGAGATGGGTAGGTGTGAAGCTGCGTTACTCTGGAACTCTGAAAATTTTACATTTCATTCATCCCCCTGTGGTGTGTTTTATTTTAAACACCGTTAGTTGATTTTTTTTTTAAAAATTGACCAACAACCCCTTTATGTTCATGTCAACCAACAACAACCACTTTATGTTCATGTCAACCAACAACAACCCCTTTATGTTCATGTCAACCAACAACAACCACTTTTTGTTCATGTCAACCAACAACAACCACTTTATGTTCATGTCAACCAACAACAACCCCTTTATGTTCATGTCAACCAACAACAACCCCTTTATGTTTATGTCAGCCAACAACAACCCCTTTATGTTCATGTCAACCAACAACAACCCCTTTATGTTTATGTCAGCCAACAACAACCCCTTTATGTTCATGTCAACCAACAACAACCCCTTTATGTTTATGTCAGCCAGCAACAACCCCTTTATGTTCATGTCAACCAACAACAACCACTTTTTGTAAATCTCACAATGAGGACACTTTTATGACAACCAATGTTTTAGCCAAAATCTCCGTTTATATTTTTGACCCATACCATTCTGACCATATCATCATCCTCTTCCCATTGTTCCGTCATAACAATGAACGGGTTAGGGTCGCTTGACGTTACCCTCCAGACATACTTCTCTTAGAAAGACACGTTTTGGTTTGTTTATAAGGCCGCATTGTGTTCAATCAAATGTCACATGATATTGTTGTTCAATCAAATGTCACATGATATTGTTGTTCAATCAAATGTCACATGATATTGTTGTTCAATCAAATGTCACATGATATTGTTGTTCAATCAATTCTCACATGAACTTGTTGTTCAATCAGTTCTCACATGAAATTGTTGTTCAATCAGTTCTCACGTGAAATTGTTGTTCAATCAGTTCTCACGTGAAATTGTTGTTCAATCAGTTCTCACATGAAATTGTTGTTCAATCAGTTCTCACATGAAATTGTTGTTCAATCAATTCTCACGTGAAATTGTTGTTCAATCAATTCTCACATGAAATTGTTGTTCAATCAGTTCTCACATGAAATTGTTGTTCAATCAATTCTCACATGAACTTGTTGTTCAATCAATTCTCACGTGAAATTGTTGTTCAATCAATTCTCACGTGAACTTGTTGTTCAATCAATTCTCACATGAACTTGTTGTTCAATCAAATGTCACATGATATTATTGTCCAATCAGTTCTCACATGAACTTGTTGTTCAATCAATTCTCACGTGAAATTGTTGTTCAATCAATTCTCACGTGAAATTGTTGTTCAATCAATTCGCACGTGAAATTGTTGTTCAATCAATTCTCACATGAACTTGTTGTTCAATCAATTCTCGCATGAAATTATTGTCCAATCAATTATCACATGAACTTGTTGTTCAATCAATTCTCACGTGAAATTGTTGTTCAATCAATTCTCACGTCAAATTGTTGTTCAATCAATTCTCACATGAACTTGTTGTTCAATCAATTCTCGCATGAAATTATTGTCCAATCAATTATCACATGAACTTGTTGTTCAATCAATTCTCACGTGAACTTGTTGTTCAATCAATTCTCACGTGAAATTGTTGTTCAATCAATTCTCACGTGAAATTGTTGTTCAATCAATTCTCACATGAACTTGTTGTTCAATCAATTCTCGCATGAAATTATTGTCCAATCAATTATCACATGAACTTGTTGTTCAATCAATTCTCACGTGAAATTGTTGTTCAATCAATTCTCATGTGAAATTGTTGTTCAATCAATTCTCACATGAAATTGTTGTTCAATCAGTTCTCACATGAAATTTTCGTTCAATCAATTCTCACGTGAAATTGTTGTTCAATCAATTCTCACGTGAAATTGTTGTTCAATCAATTCTCGCATGAAATTATTGTCCAATCAATTATCACATGAACTTGTTGTTCAATCAGTTCTCACATGAAATTTTCGTTCAATCAATTCTCACGTGAAATTGTTGTTCAATCAATTCTCATGTGAAATTATTGTTCAATCAATTCTCACATGAAATTGTTGTTCAATCAGTTCTCACATGAAATTGTTGTTCAATCAGTTCTCACATGAAATTTTCGTTCAATCAATTCTCACGTGAAATTGTTGTTCAATCAATTCTCATGTGAAATTATTGTTCAATCAATTCTCACATGAAATTGTTGTTCAATCAGTTCTCACATGAAATTTTTTTTCAATCAATTCTCACATGAACTTGTTGTTCAATCAATTCTCACGTGAAATTGTTGTTCAATCAATTCTCACATGAAATTGTTGTTCAATCAGTTCTCACATGAAATTGTTGTTCAATAAGTTCTCACATGAAATTGTTGTTCAATCAATTCTCACGTGAAATTGTTGTTCAATCAATTCTCACATGACATTGTTGTTCAATCAGTTCTCACATGAAATTGTTGTTCAATCAATTCTCACATGATTTTTTTTTCAATCAATTCTCACATGGAATTGTTCAATCAATACTCACTTGAAATTGAACTTTTGTTTCCCGAGACTATTGTCGAGACTATTGTCGTTATCACAAAAATTGGTGGCAAATGAGTCGGCTACACTAAATACAATAAGTTGGGGGCACTTCAAACCAAGTCTGAGTCACTTTTCTCATTGTTGACAACAAACCAGTCTTGTTGACCAATACGGTACCACATTTCCGATTTTACAGCACCATTTTTCGAAACGGGACTGTGGTCTTAAGACATCTGTCGGGACTGTGGTCTTAAGACATCTGTCGGGACTGTGGTCTTAAGACATCTGTCGGGACTGTGGTCTTAAGACATCTGTCGGGACTGTGGTCTTAAGACATGTGTCGGGACTGTGGTCTTAAGACATATGTCGGGACTGTGGTCTTAAGACATCTGTCGGGACTGTGGTCTTAAGACATGTGTCGGGACTGTGGTCTTAAGACATCTGTCGGGACTGTGGTCTTAAGACATCTGTCGGGACTGTGGTCTTAAGACATGTGTCGGGACTGTGGTCTTAAGACATCTGTCGGGACTGTGGTCTTAAGACATGTGTCGGGACTGTGGTCTTAAGACATCTGTCGGGACTGTGGTTTTAAGACATGTGTCGGTCTACGGACCACAACTTAGAATATCATAATTCCACTTTTGGGCTTCAGAGATGTTCACATAGCTGTGCGGAGTAGAACTTTTTATTCCCTCTGGAACTTCTTAGTCTCTCTTGAAATTTTCATTCCCTCTAGAACTGTTATAGAATCATTCGTTTCTTAGAAATGTACCAGCAACTGATTATACAATTTGATGGCTTTATTTTATTTCGCTTTTCGTCTTGGATCAAATACTTGAACATCCATCTCCTGTTTAAAATAGGATGCAGACATCTTTGCAATGTACATATCTTCCAAACAGTTTTATAGTGTATACATTTTGCTAACATCTTTAGAATGTACATCCATCTATACATCCCTGTGGCGCTACAGCCCTTGTAAGGCTTTGGCCTGCATCATCACTTCCTTCCACAAAGACCCAACTAATGCTGACCCTTTCCATGCTTGCTTGGATTCCCAGCAGCTGTAGATTTTTTTCCACATCATCCATCCATCTAATCCTGGGTCTGCCTTTGAGCCGTTTTCCTCTGGGGTTTCGGTGATGTACCCTCTTCACCCTTCTGTCATTTAGCACTTCTTCTTGCCAAGCGTAGCCAGCACTCCTTCTTGCCTAGCGTAGCCAGCACTCATTCTTGCCTAGCGTAGCACCTTTTTTTTTTTTTATTTCTGCTATTTTCGTGGGTTAATACTTTATTTTGCTAACATTTTTTTAATTTTGCTNTAGCACTTCTTCTTGCCAAGCGTAGCCAGCACTCCTTCTTGCCTAGCGTAGCCAGCACTCATTCTTGCCTAGCGTAGCACCTTTTTTTTTTTATTTCTGCTACTTTCGTGGGATAATACTTTATTTTGCTAACATCTTTATAATTTTGCTAATATCCTATCTCAATAGGTCTACATTCTGCATATAGTGATAATTTTTGGACAATGTGAGGCCGGAGTTTAGAATAATAAAGTGAGCTAACCCCAATAAAGGACTCACAATAAGTAACGAGTGTCTCTCTAGCAACTAAAATGTTTATAGTTGAAATGACGCCTCGGGAATTTTATAGCGTAACCATGCAGTACTCGTGTACCGTGATGTCTGTGGACTAAATACAACAGTGGAAGAACTGAACGTGACTTTGAAGGACACCATCAGTATCTTTTACTTGAATGCCTTGTGTATGATGGGGTTGAGTGGCAGGACGATGTGTATGATTGGGTTGAGTGGCAGTACGATGTGTATGATTTGGGTTGAGTGGCAGGACGATGTGTATGATTCGGTTGAGCGGCAGGACGATGTGTATGATTCGGTTGAGTGGCAGGACGATGTGTATGATTGGGTTGAGTGGCAGGACGATGTGAATGATTGGGTTAAGTGGCAGGACGATGTGTATCATAGGGTTGAGTTGCAGGACGATGTGAATGATTGTGT
Organism: Lymnaea stagnalis; assembly: GCA_964033795.1. Classification (NCBI taxonomy): domain Eukaryota; kingdom Metazoa; phylum Mollusca; class Gastropoda; family Lymnaeidae; genus Lymnaea; species Lymnaea stagnalis. Next base: position 932,492 of record CAXITT010000116.1, read on the forward strand.
TGAGTGGCAGGACGATGTGTATGATGGGGTTGAGCGGCAGGACGATGTGTATGATTGGGTTGAGTGGCAGGACGATGTGAATGATTGGGTTGAGTGGCAGGACGATGTGAATGATAGGGTTGAGTGGCAGGACGATGTGTATGATTCGGTTGAGTGGCAGGACGATGTGAATGATTGGGTTGAGTGGCAGGACTAGGTGGCATTTTACTCAGAATATTCACATTGAAAAAGTGGCTGTTACAGCGTGCAAAGTTTTGAGTTCGTGGTCTTATCAAGGGTTCTCAAAAATTTTCCCAGAAATCTTTGATGCTCTAAATATACATCTTAATTGCTTAAAAAACGGTAATCAGTGAAACAAAGTAGTAGTCACTTTATGGAGACGCCTCTGGTTAGACATCTATGTAATTATACTGGTTCCCCTCCAGATAAATATCTCCTCACTCCGCCATCGATGCGTCTTACAATTAAGAGGTCCTTAAAAAAAAAAAAAAAAAAAATTAAACCCCTGGTCATATGTGTCGCTATTTTGCCTGCGATAAAGTCGCTGAACATCTCAATGTTTTCTTGAAGCACCCCAGGGTGCCACTCCATACAGTGCAAATACTGGATTGTATTTTTTTTAATTTTTTTTTGTCTAACCCTCAGCCGGGACGAAAGGGATATTGTTTTCTGCAAAAATGTCTTCATAATTATCTCCATTTTCTCCCACGTTCTCCTTGTTTACAAATACTTTCAAGGTATCGAGTACGACATGTTCAAATCAAATTGAAGAACGTCCATTTAGCGGGTATTCCCAATTGTTTCGTCTCTCGCGCTTTCAAAGTGGAATTAGTTTTTGATTGCTATTTATATTTTGAACAACGTGCCGACAGCCGAGACAGAGCATGTGATAACATTGAAGAAAATCTGCACTCGGTAGAATGGTGGCACAGGGGTGGATTTAAGAAAATTATGGTGGGGGGGGGGGCATGAAATGAGGTGATTCGCCCTTTCGAATTATATTCACCCCCTTTTTTTTTTTTTATGGGGTTTTTTTTTTTTTTTTTTTTTAAAATTTATTAAAATTNAGACGTTTAAATCCACTCTGTTGTATAAATCAACAAATATGCCGCTGACCGTGAGTGGTTTGAAATAAGTTTGTTGTTTAGTTATCCTATGAGCGTAGGGGGGGGGGAAGGGGGGGCAGACGATCCTTCCCGGGTGACAAAGTTTTTTCCTGGATATTTTCGACCTACTGCAGGAGGGGCCTTTTGTCCCTGGAGAGTTGGGGTAGAAAAATCTTAGCCCGTCTCGAACGGCGCTAACTCTTGCTACGCCCCTGATTGTGTGGCTGAGGTGAGATGTGCTGACACTATTGTGTTATTGCCGGTGGAATGTGCAGATGTTGTACCTAACTTCAACGTAGCATCGTCAATAAAACAACGTCACAAACACGACAGAATGTTCACCTCACACATCACATCAAAACATCACAAAGGCGAGAGAGTGATCATCTCGCGCATCACGTTTAAACAGAGCAGTCGACAGAGACCCGGCATTCTCTGGCCCGACGGAGATGCCCCCAGCCAAGTCAAAAGGAGGGCGCCCCCAAAACACGGGGGCACGCCGTCATTCATACCACATGGAGCCTCGCATTCCACGGCCTCTGTGTCCCGGTGATGCGTCGGTGCATCAATATTCTCTAAGTGACATCAAGGGAAGCTGTATGAAGGCCAGATGGAGAGACAGCTTTGTACAGTCGCCATCTCTGGGGCGCTCATGTCGTGCGGCGTCTGTATAATCAATTTACAACTGGAGGAGGAAATCTTGATTAGAATCTTGGCGTCATAAGTGTTTGATAAAGGCGCTGACAATCAGCTATTAACTCATTTTGCTGGTACATTTTAAAAAAAGTATATTTCAAATGTAAAGGAGTAATTTTAGGAGACTGGTACAGTGGTAATATGAGGAGACTGATATAGTGGTAATATGAGGAGACTGGTACAGTGGTAATATGAGGATACTTGTACAGTGGTAATATGAGGAGACTGGTATGGTGGTAATATGAGGAGACTGGTACAGTGGTAATATGAGGATACTTGTACAGTGGTAATATGAGGAGACTGGTATGGTGGTAATATGAGGAGACTGGTATAGTGGTAATATGAGGAGACTGATATAGTGGTAATATGAGGAGACTGGCACAGTGGTAATATTAGGGAACTGGCCCACTCATTTAAGAAACCTTTGAAAACCAAATGTAACGTTAAGTGCACATGAACTAACGCCCAGGCCACGAGTCCAGCGTCATGGTTGATGACTACGCATGGACTACACTTTCCTGACGATTCTGATCTCATTTTGTGATGATGCGATAGGCCGTGAGCGGCCGATCAATACGTCATACAGTGGACTATGATTTAGGGGTTGGATTAGTATGGGACTTACAGCAATGTGATTAGTGTGGGGCCTAACACTTGGATAATTGTGGGACTTACAACTATGCGATTAGTGTGGGGACCTAACACTTGAATAATTGTGGGACTTACAACTATGCGATTAGTGTTGGGACCTAACACTTGAATAATTGTGGGACTTACAACTATGCGATTAGTGTTGGGACCTAACACTTGGATAATTGTGGGACTTACAACTATGCGATTAGTGTTGGGACCTAACACTTGAATAATTGTGGGACTTACAACTATGCGATTAGTGTTGGGACCTAACACTTGGATAATTGTTGGACTTACAACTATGCGATTAGTGTTGGGACCTAACACTTGGATTAATGTGGGAGTTAACGTTCGGAATAATGTGACAGTTAACACTTGGATGAGGGTGGGAGTTAGTGTAAGACTCTGCAACTAGTGTTCGAGTCAAATGTAGTTGATGGTCATCCCTTGTTGTGCTGGGATGTTACCGGCTTTGGATAACACACGTCCATGATTTATAACGTTGATACTCTACCATCAGACCAATGTAAGCCATTGTAAAGCTTCTCCAAGGCCCGGGGCTAGTAAAAGCCACCAATACACTTTACCAAGACCCGGGACAAGTAAAAGCCACCAATACACTTTACCAAGACCCGGGACAAGTAAAAGCCACCAATACACTTTACCAAGGCCCGGGACAAGTAAAAGCCACCAATACACTTTACCAAGATCCGGGGCTAGTAAAAGCCACCAATACACTTTACCAAGGCCCGGGACAAGTAAAGCCACCAATACACTTTACCAAGGCCCGGGACAAGTAAAAGCCACCAATACACTTTAACAAGGCCCGGGACAAGTAAAAGCCACCAATACACGTTACCAAGGCCCGGGACAAGCAAAAGTCACCATACAATATATTTTATCAAATGCATATTTTTCAAGAAAACATTACGATTTCCGCGCCCTTCGCAAGGCACTAACTCTCTAAAAATGTGTACAACTTATGAAGCCCTAAGACACTACCCAATGTTATACTGACAAACATAACCATGCCACTGTGAAGCACCATGACACTGCATCAAGTCACTTCACCAAGACACCACACCAAGACGCTGCATCAATATACTTCACCGAGACATAGAACCAAGACACTGCACCAAGACACTGCACCAAGACATTGCACCAAGACATTGCACCAAGACATTGCACCAAAACACGGCACTAAGACAATGCACCCAGACACTGGACAAAGACACCACATCAAGACACTGCACCAAGACACGGTACCCAAACATTGCACCAAGATACTTCACCGAGATATCGCACCAAGACATCGCACCAAGACATTGCACCAAGACAAGGCACTAAGACACTGCACCCAAACACTACACAAAGACACCACATCAAGACACTGCACCCAGACACTGGCCACAGTTTTACTGAACCTCTCTTTCGCCAAGTGCCCGAAGACAAACACTTAATGTTTTGAAGAAAGCAAACACTGCCCACAATGGTTCCCAAAACTTCGAGGCATTCTCTGGGCTTGTTAGCTCCCAATGTTTGCACAGGTAGAACAGGGGTAAGCCACGAGTTCTCTGGGGATTAGGTTCCCTGGTGGTAAATAGCAATGATTTATTGCATACGCCTGTTATCTCCCAGTCTTACACTTGGACTACGTTATCGAATGCTGGTTGACTTCAGTTATTACATGGTCTTCGGTTCCTAACCTTTTTTGGTCAGATGGAAGCGGATTTGAAGAATATGTGAATTATTTCCTTTGGCGACTGCAAGGACGTCAAACGAGGTTATTTTCATTTAACGATATTAATGGATCACAGCAGCCCGGTTTAACCGGGTTAAATTTCAACTTGGCTAAAACGAATTTTGGTGGGTGAAGGTAGGCGCACAGTTGGCGGGTGGAGGTGGGTGCACGGTAGGTGGGTGGAGGTGGGTGCACGGGAGGTGGGTGGAGCAAGGTGCACATCAGGGCAAAAAAATATGAATTAAGGTTAACTAAGGTAGTGTTGTACAATGTTTGCCACTTGGGTTAGAGCGTCTCATTGCCTGCTAACAGTGATCTACTTACACCTACTGCACTCCGTCTCCTTCATTTTCTTTACGACGCCACCCGTCACCCTCCACCCCCTGGGGTTGGGTGAAATATATATCTGATAATTCTTATAGAAATTATACATTTTAATCGAATATCTACTGGAGGAGAAAAATACTTCCTGGAAAAAGTACTTCATGTTTTACTACTTGAAGTTTTACTACTTGATGTTTTACTACTTGATGTTTTACTTCTTGATGTTTTACTACTTGATGTTTTACTACTTGATGTTTTACTACTTGATGGAAATAACGGACTTGATGGGAAAGTACTTGACTAATCTCTCAAATCGAAAATTAAAAACATCAATTTGATGATGAGACTCTAGATAACGCTATTTATAGATTAACGCAAAAGAGCTGCGGTTCTCAAATGAATCTTTCTATCCTTAAATGATCCTCTCAGGGTTACTCATTACAATGCTGTAGATGACCGCAGTTAGGTCTCTCACGCCATGTCACGTGTCATTTTGATGACATTTTGGAGATCTGGCGAATAGTTTTGTTGTACAAATATCTAAGAGTGGCTGATATTAATTCAAGATTGAAGTGAACCGTTCCCTAGATGTCCCGAACTTGTTGATAGACTATATCCCTCACCTGGACACTACACCTGGACACTACACCTGGATTCCCTTGACGTTACCGCTCGTCATGTTGTGTGCTACCTGGCACGCGGTCAGATCAATGCGATGTCTGAAAGCTGTAATTATTTGCAGATTTTGTTTCTAGAAGAAATGTCAGGATCCAGCATTGGCCAACACACGGTCCAATCATTTCTATGGAGATTTTTAACATTTTGTTACTAAATCTTGTTCGAACTAAAGAAATTAAAACACAAACACTAACGTTCAAAAAACTAACTCGCACATTCTCTATAAAACATTTCGCACCAAAAAAAAAATATAAATAAATAAAAAAACATCTCCATTTATGAAAAAAATTCCCTTTGAACAATTCTCCTTTGTACAACATTCCTTTGTACAACATTCCTTTGTACAACTTTCCTTTGTACAACATTCCTTTGTACAACAATCCTTTGTACAACTTTCCTTTGTACAACATTCCTTTGTACAACATTCCTTTGTACAACTTTCCTTTGTACAACATTCCTTTGTACAACATTCCTTTGTACAACTTTCCTTTGTACAACATTCCTTTGTACAACATTCCTTTGTACAACTTTCCTTTGTACAACATTCCTTTGTACAACATTCCTTTGTACAACTTTCCTTTGTACAACATTCCTTTGTACAAC
>CAXITT010000116.1:938975-956897 GCA_964033795.1 Lymnaea stagnalis
TAGAAGGCTGGTACAAGGAGAGGGACCCTTATATAGAAGGATGGTACTAGGAGAGGTACCCTTATTTAGAAGGCTGGTACAAGGAGAGGGACCCTTATATAGAAGGATGGTACTAGGAGAGGGACCCTTATTTAGAAGGCTGGTACAAGGAGAGGGACCCTTATATAGAAGGCTGGTACTAGGAGAGGTACCCTTATTTAGAAGCCTGGTACAAGGCGAGGGACCCTTATTTAGAAGGATGGTACTAGGAGAGGGACCCTTATTTAGAAGGCTGGTACAAGGAGAGGGACCCTTATATAGAAGGATGGTACTAGGAGAGGGACCCTTATTTAGAAGGCTGGTACAAGGAGAGGGACCCTTATATAGAAGGATGGTACTAGGAGAGGTACCCTTATTTAGAAGGCTGGTACAAGGAGAGGGACCCTTATATAGAAGGATGGTACTAGGAGAGGGACCCTTATTTAGAAGGCTTGAACAAGGAGAGGGACACTTATATAGAAGGATGGTACTAGGAGAGGGACCCTTATTTAGAAGGCTGGTACAAGGAGAGGGACCCTTATTTAGAAGGATGGTACTAGGAGAGGTACCCTTATTTAGAAGGCTGGTACAAGGAGAGGGACCCTTATATAGAAGGATGGTACTAGGAGAGGTACCCTTATTTAGAAGGCTGGTACAAGGAGAGGGACCCTTATATAGAAGACTGGTACTAGGAGAGGGACCCTTATATAGAAGGATGGTACTGGGAGAGGGACCCTTATTTAGAAGGCTGGTACTAGGAGAGGGACCCTTATATAGAAGGATGGTACTAGGAGAGGTACCCTTATTTTGAAGGCTGGTACAAGGAGAGGGACCCTTATATAGAAGGATGGTACTAGGAGAGGGACCCTTATTTAAAGGCTGGTACAAGGAGAGGGACCCTTATATAGAAGGATGGTACTAGGAGAGGGACCCTTATATAGAAGGCTGGTACTAGGAGAGGGCCCCTTATATAGAAGGCTGGTACAAGGAGAGGGATCCTTATATAGAAGGTTGGTACAAGGAGAGGGACCCTTATATAGAAGGCTGGTACAAGGAGAGGGATCCTTATATAGAAGGCTGGTACTAGGAGAGGGACCCTTATATAGAAGGCTGGTACTAGGAGAGGGACCCTTATATAGAAGGCTGGCACTAGGAGAGGGACCCTTATATAGAAAGCTGGTATTAGGAGAGGGATCCTTATATAGAAGGCTGGTACTAGGAGAGGGACCCTGATATAGAAGGCTGGTACTAGGAGAGGGATCCTTCATGGAATACAGGTCAGAGCCAGGTCCTCGTGGTGGCCATTGTAGAAACGAGAATGGGAATTGGTGTCACGACACAGATTAAGCCGAAGAAAGTGGTCCCCAAGATTTAAGACCAGTGGTCCCCTGCACTTTAGAATAGTTGTCACCTACAGTTTAAACTCGTGGTCCCCTACAGTTTAAACTCGTGGTCCCCTACAGTTTCGACTAGTGCTCCTGTATACATTAGAGCAATTGTCCCCTACACTGAAGACTAGTGGTCCCTTACACTGAAGACTAGTGGTCCCCTATACTGAAGACTAGTGGTCCCCTACACTGAAGACTAGTGGTCCCCTACACTTAAGGCCCGTGATTCCCAATCTTTTTCATTTCACACATTAATCTTTGAGTATCTGATCCCATCTGCTTGTGCATGTGTGTATGTAACTGTGTGGTCGCCTATGTCTTGGAGCCGTATCCTATATCCGTTATGTGTCTGCCCACTTTTAAGCCACCGGTCCACAAATCAATCTACCTAATGTCTAAGCCAAATACACGGTCGGAGACGGCGGGCCCGGTCCGCCAGCGAGTCTCGCACTTGATCGAGTGATCCATGGAGGCGGTAGTTTACTTGTATGCCATTAGGTAATTAGGTTAGTCTCCAAGATGGTAAAACTTACCTCCCTTTCTTGTCGGCCGAGTCCGGGCAGAGCCTGGAATGTGACGTCACTTGTCTCATCAAACCTACCGGAAAATCATGTGTACCGAGGAGTCGTACTGCTAGACACAGAGTCGAATACTTCAGTTGGATCCACACGGAATGTAGACGGTTCCCATTCATTGACATGCATAGTGTCCCATACATCTTAGGGATTAGTTCGCAAAAAAAAAAAAAAAAAAAAAAAAAAAGGACGTGCTCAATACTGTCACGAGAACCTCTCTCTGCCCCCACCCCTTCAATCCACCCCTGGCCCCTGTTCAGTGTCACAATCCCAGTCCATATCGGTGCCTACGCCTACGTCTAATAGCCCACAGCCAAGATCTCGATTTGTACATGGCGTAACCCTAAAGCAGAGACGCGTTTGGGGCTTAGAGGAGCCATACTATAAATGAGTTGTTATACCTAAGTACATCTTTCAAGGCACAATACTCCCATCTGCAACCCCCCCCCTCCCCCCCCCCCAAAAAAAAGCCATTCAATCCTAGAACACTTGCGGTTGCCCATGTAATCCGCTGGTATCAACTTGTATTTTCATTTGTCCTGTTCGCTGAAGAAGGCTCTAAGCCGAAACCTTCCTATTTTGTTGTCCTGTTGATTCAAGCTTCAACGTACCTTGTTCTACTATTTCAATGACCAACTTTTGCACGTGCGAATGCAAATTATTGTTGAGCTAGTTCTNCCCATCTCCACCCCCCCCCCTCCCCCCCCCCCAAAAAAAAGCCATTCAATCCTAGAACACTTGCGGTTGCCCATGTAATCCGCTGGTATCAACTTGTATTTTCATTTGTCCTGTTCGCTGAAGAAGGCTCTAAGCCGAAACCTTCCTATTTTGTTGTCCTGTTGATTCAAGCTTCAACGTACCTTGTTCTACTATTTCAATGACCAACTTTTGCACGTGCGAATGCAAATTATTGTTGAGCTAGTTCTGTATTTATATGCCATTTGTTAACATAGCCTTGCCTGTTGACATTTTGTGCCGTGCAGCACACAGGTCATTGCCACGTTGAACTGCACCAGCGTCTACAATTGGCTTAATTAATTGGGCAGTCGTAATGCGTGGCCGACATGGATGCCAGGTTTGTGCTACACCCACGCAGACATACAGAAGTCATGACATAGCATAGCATATAGCAAGATATGACATAGCAAGACACGTACTATGACATACAGCAGGACGTGCAGCAATGACACCAATGTAACATAGAACTAAAAGCTACTCCTAGAACCAGTTAACATTTTGCATTGTCGGGTTTGCATTGACTGAGTGATGACAAGGACGATCGTCCCAACTAACTGCAGTTGTCATAAGATGAGCAGACGACAGAGGGCTTTGGGGGGGGGGAGGGGGGGGGGGCGCACAACACACACGGCAGACATTATGGCATTAAAGCGAATTATTGCATTTTTGTTTAGCTTTATGAATTTCACAAACCTCCAATTGGTCTCTGTGGTCTTCACCCCCTCCCTGCCCCCCCACCCTGCCCCCCCACCCTGCCCCCCACCCTGCCCCAACTATTATATTTGTCTTTTAAACCTCCATGTGAACTTCAGTCACCCCCNTATTAATAATACCAACGTCCCAGCTGAAAGGTCACATGCATTAGACTGGGTGTACGTAGATTTGACTGGGGCACTTGTATAAGTGTGCCCACTTGATTTATGGGGCATCATCTATTTCGTTGTTGACCAATGCCCCGTTGATGTTATTAATTTCGAAATTGTTGTGATATAAATTTGAACCGCGATATAATCATCAACCCAACATCATTCACGAAACGTCATTGGCAGTACATCATTCACACACTACATCATTCACACACTACATCATTCACACACCACATCATTCACACACTACATCAATGAAAATGCACCATTCTTATTAAATCCTTCCCATTACATGATTATCGATATAATATTCACAATACATGCTGCAAGTATCTGTACACTAAGATTTAGACTTTGATACAGCAGATCTGCTAGTATCTGGACACTGAGGTTTAGACCTTGATATAACAGATCTGCTAGTATATGTGGACCGACATTTAGACCTTGATCTGCAAGTATTTTGCCAAAAGTGCGAACCTGGATGTGACACGTCCGACCAGGTGTATTCAGGTGGGATGCTCAGCTGATTGGTTGCTACGGCTTGGGTGCTATTGAGGTGAGCTAACAACAAACATCACCTGCATGTAGAGGAGAGGACGGACGGACAGAGGAAGGAAAATAATCGACTACTTTGGAGAAGTTTATGATGTAAAGAGCCTTAGGAACAGAAAGACGCAGTGAAAATAGAAACAATTTGTGGATAAAAGACAAAGCTGATAACTCGGTTGAGGCACTAAAGTCGATAGATAATGACTAGTCTGACGGATATAAATAGAGTGGCCCCATGAAGCTGAGCAGTGCAGTGAAGATGAGCGGTGCACTGAAGGTGAGTGGCGCACCGAAGTTGAGCGCGGCGCACTGAAGGTCGGGGCAGCAGTAAGATTTTTATATGATATCACTGTTTCCCCATCCAAATTATCCTTATTTCACTATATCCCCTTCTAAAGTATTTTTATCCAATGACAAATCACAACTCAAGATGACGTAAGATAATTGAGTCAAGGCTGTTGAGCTGCAATGTTCTCCATTGAAATGTCGCGTGTATTTCAAATGTCGCGTGTATTTCAAATGTCGCGTGTATTTCAAATGTCACATGTATTTCAAATGTCACGTGTATTTCAAATGCCACGTGTATTTCAAATGTCACGTGTATTTCAAATGTCACGTGTATTTCAAATGCCACGTGTATTTCAAATGTCACGTGTATTTCAAATGTCACGTGTATTTCAAATGTCACGTGTATTTCAAATGTCGCGTGTATTTCAAATGCCACGTGTATGTCAACTTCCATATTTTTGTCCCCTATATAATTTTTAAAAAAAATGTGTTTCTCATCATCGGACTTGGAGCTCCTCCAAAGCAGTTGTGAGTGTGTGTGTGAGTGTGTGTGACATAAACACATAGGCGTACCTGAGGTACGGCAGGTACGGTAGGCCAAATACCCTGGGAGCCACTTGAAAGGGGGGCGCCAAAAACTCTATCCCTATTAATTCCATAGTTATTCACAACCCTCTCAGAGTTTACAATGCGCAAATTTTAGAATTGCGCATCATGTTTTTCTTTCTTTTGAATTTTACTTACAATGGCTAATGTCTTCCTTATAATAAACTTCTATTTTTTTTAAGATAACTTCAAAATTGAGCAATAGTTAAAGCAAATTATAAATATTAACCGACCTCTCCTGCCATGGGCGCAAAACACCATAGGGTAGCCCCTGGTCTTCTTAACACAGTTATGACTCCATGATCCCCTACCCCTTCCCCTAACGCACACCCTTCCACCACACCCCACAACTGCACACCCCACAACTACACACCCCACAACTGCACACCCCACAACTGCACACCCAACAACTGCACATAAAGTTTGGCGGGCGCTGGCCTCTGCCAGGCCAACCGAAGTCATCCAACAATTATTGCCTGACGAATCCCACAACGAATTATAATGTCCACTTGGCATTTGCAGAGGGAACCGGTTGACCTTCGACCTTTTCCAAGCTAGAGATGGAGAGCAGGGTGAATTTTCGTCTCTTTCCCTCCGTTCAATTCCTAATCAATTGATGGCCACTCGACCTCCTCGCTTGAGTGAACAGGTTTCTCTTGGAGTTTGAGTCTCTTTGTTGCATCAAGTGCAAGTTGGTTGGGGATTTAGGGGTGGGGGGGTGGCAATGTTGAAGATGTCTAGATGAACCCTATCTGTGATCAGTGTCGGATTCAGGCTTGGGTGGCAAGGGGGCACGTGTAATCGCAGTCATCAACGCCATGCAAACAACTTACTATTTGTAACCGATTACATTGACACCATTTTTAATCTCGTAACCCACTACCCCACCCTTTTGTTTCCATTTCTTTTTATCTCTAACATACGCCCTTGACATACCCCTCTGACATACCCTCTGACATACCCCCTGTCATACCCCCTGACATACCCCCACACACCCCCTCACACCCCCTGACATACCCCTCATACATACCCCACTGACATACCCTCAGACATACTCCACTGACATACTCCTCTGACATACCCCTCTGACATACCCACTGATATACCTCCCTGACATACCCCTCAGACATACCCCACTGACATACCCACTGACATACCCCATGATATACCACACTGACATGCCCCACAGATATTTATTTATTTATTTATTTAGGCATTTTTATATAGCGCTTATCATAAAGCTCTAAGCGCTTTACAATTATTTAAACATGTAAACTAAGTAAATACAAATGAGACACTAGGATAGTAACTACTATTTTATAGAAACAATGAAAATGGCTATAAAACGAGGACACTTTGACACTTGAGGATCAACCCGAAACAGAAAATGAGGCAGGGCAAGGAGGGTGCATCACAGGTCATAGGCGGACCTAAACAGATGAGTTTTAAGGGACTTTTTGAAAATGGACGAGGTTTCACTATGACGTATATGGAAGGGGAGCTGGTTCCAGAACGTGGGCCCATGGAAGCAGAAGGAGCGTTCACCGATGGTCTTAGTTTTAGTTCTTGGGATTGAGAGGGTTCTACTGTCAATGGAAGAACGTAGTTGTCTTGTGGGGATGTGGAGATATACCTCTCAGACATACTCCTCGGACATAGCCCTCTGACATACCCCTTTGACATACCTCTCTGACATACCCCTCTGACATACACCTCTGACAAACCTCCCTGACATACCCCACTGACATACCCCACTGACATACCCCTCATTCATAACCCTCATTCATAACCCTCTGACATACCCCTCTGACTACCACCCTGCCATACCTCCCTGCCATACCCCCTGACAAGATGTGTACAAGAATGATTGGATTCGTTTTATGAAACAATCACAACCACCCCACAACTTGGGACCTGACGCAGCTCACCTAACACCACTTGGTGGTGACACATTCAAGTACCAGCTGAAGTTAAGATTTCAAGGGTTAGAATGAACTCAATATAAAACAATTAACTGAGCTCCCAGGATAGTTTGAGGAGCTCTGATCTAAGATTTATTTTCTTCGGGACTCACTGGTACCTGATTTTATTAATTTTATTTAACGATTTATCTGATCATAATCTCAATTAATAATTTATTTCCACTTAACATGGGTCGGAGATTTTGTACTTGAGATTTTGGGTCGGAGATTTTGGATCGGAATGTCTTGGATCGGAGATTTTGGATTTGTGATTTTGGGTCGGAGATTTTGGATCGGATGTCTTGGATCGGTGACTTTGGATTGGAGATCTTGGGTCGGAGACTTTGTATTGAAGATCTCTTGGGTGGGAGAACTCTGCCCTGGCTAAGTCATCCATCCACTTTACCTGTGGATTATACTTGATCAAATATTTTTGCGTCGTCCCCACTCCCACAGGTTCGTGTTGATTTAGCTGTCTCAAGGGGAACCTACAGCAACGAAAGATCAAAGTATGGGTACTCTAGTGTTTTAGCTGAAAGTGTGGACTGCGCACATTGCATCAGCCTGCATCCATCGTATGTGGATTACGTAATGGTGTCGTTCAGTGTTAACCTCTGTTGTGATGTTCGTGTCGATGGGAATAATAGTTCATTTAGCTGATCAGCGGGTCATTTCTGGCCCTCGATGTCTTTTTAGGGTAACATTCATTTTTGGGATACAATTTTTCTCACACCATGTCATAGATTGGCTTTCACCATGTCAGTGGTCTCACTTGTCGAAGATTGGCTCACATCATGTCATATTTTAGCTTACACCATGTCATGTGTGAATATGAACATTTCTTATATCTTATATTTATGAAGGGCCCACGATCAATTTGTTGATCATTCTGGCTCCTGGTTTAAATTCAGAGTTTGCCTTCTCTTAGATGGGTTGCCGTCAAAGGCTAACGAGTCCCATCCACCCGGGGTGCTGGGATGTTGCCTTTGGTGGGGATTGAACTCCATACCACCAGCTATTTGGTTTGAGACAGTTTTGACGGCTCGGCCTCCCAGCACCTAATTTTGAGCGTGTAGTAAAGCAAAGAGGTTATCGTAGCAACCGGAAGTCGACATCCCATATCATACTAAAGCCGATCAAAGGGGAAACAACTTCTCATCAGTATTATCACAAACGTATCGTGGATAATTTTTATCTAAACATTTCTATAAACAAGGGGAGATAATTTTGCCAATTGCGAGTAATTTTCTTGATATCCTGTGGAGTCAAGAAGCATACATCTTTGTTCTCTCAATTACTAGGCAAAGGAGGATGAGACATTAGGCAATGTAGGAGAGGCATTAGGCAATGGAAGATGAGATATTTGATAATGGAGGGTGATATATTCGGAATGGAGGCTGAGTTTTTAGAAAATGGAAGACGACATATTAGGCTAAAGAGGTGAGACTTTAGGCAATTGACGATGAGATATTTGGAAATGGAGGTGAGTCTTTGGGAAATGGAAGATGCGATATTTGGCAGATACACTTAAACACCAGATGTGATCTGCTAACACAACAGGTTCTCTACAACTATTAAACGCCAGCTGTGATCTGCTAACACAACATGTTGTCTACAACTATTAAACACCAGATGTGATCTACGTTGTCTACAACTATTAAACACCAGATGTGATCTGCTAACACAGCATGTTGTCTACCACCTTAAACACCAGCTGTGAAGTGCACATGTTTATACAAAAGTTTATTGAACAATTGTAAGAAATAATGTTTTGCCTCTTTGTGGCAGCCAGATAAACTGCATTGGTCTCCCTACTATTAACATGGGTCAGTGGCCTCACTATTAACATGGGTCAGTGGTCACACTATTGACATGGGTCAGTGGTATCACTATTGACATGGGTCAGTGGTATTACTATTGACATGGGTCTGTGGTATCACTATTGACATGGGTCAGTGGTCACACTGTTAACATGGGTCAGTGGTCTCACTATTAACATGGGTCAATGGTATCACTATTAACATGGGTCAATGGTCACACTATTAACATGGGCCAGTGGTCACACTATTGACATGGGTCAGTGGTATCACTATTAACATGGGTCAGTGGTCTCACTATTAACATGGGTCAGTGGTCTCACTATTAACATGGGTCAGTGGTCTCACTATTAACATGGGTCAGTGGTCACACTATTAACATGGGTCAGTGGTCTCACTATTAACATGGGTCAATGGACTCACTATTAACATGGGTCAGTGGTTCCACTTTTAACATGGGAAGCTGTTGATTAAAGGAGTTAAGGGCAAAAAATGCAGACGGAATGGGGCATTGACGGCAAGGGGCATAGTCGAGATGGGGCATTTAATGTATCCCTATCCCTGGCATTATGAGGCATGCAACAGTTTGAGTTGGTGTAGTTTAGTCTAGTAGCAACATTTTGCGTAGACTCCTCAGCTCGTCGTATCTGAGCCAAGCTGTTGAATCGTCTTATGTTGGCTCGCAGTCAAGCTGTTGAATCGTCTTATGTTGGCCCGGAGCCAAGTTATTATTGTCTTATGTTGGCCCGGATCCAAGGTATTGAATCGCCCCAGTTTAGACCAGAGTCAAACTACTGAATCAGCTAAATAGACCTGAGCCAAGCTATTGAATCGCCCCAGTTTAGACTGGAGCCAAGCTATTGAATCGGCTCAGGTTGGCCCGGACATAGATTATCTGATCTCGGGTCTCATGACGCTTCAGCCTGGCCAAAATGTCAGCATCCAGTCCTCCATTCCGTATCAACTAACCTTGTCAAGACAAACACGATCACGTGCTTCAGGAAGCCTAGAATACCCTGGGGCAGTGTGGAGGCCACGCAGGCGTGCGATGAGAGGCCTTCAAAAAGAGAACTCTGGGGTGGGATAGAGAGGGCGTGGGAGCAGAGAGGGTAGATTGTGAACAATGGTGGGATAGAGAGAAATGGGTAAGCAGAGAGGGTAGATGGTGAACAGGGGTGGGATAGAGAGAAATGGGTGAGCAGAGAGGGTAGATGGTGAACAGGGGTGGGATAGAGAGAAATGGGTGAGCAGAGAGGGTAGATGGGGAACGAGGGGGGATAGAGAGAAATGGGTAAGCAGAGAGGGTAGATGGTGAACAAAGGGAAAGAACAGAAGGGAGGAGATATAATGCAATGTTGCAAAAGTTGCTTTTCAGACGATAGGTAAATGAAATCGTAGAGATAGGGGGGAGGGGGGGGGGGGGGGGGGAGGGAAACATAACAGAGATTTAATGGTCAAGATCAGAAGAAAATAAAGATGCAAAATTATGCGGGAGTTTTCACTAGTCCCTGTGGGTGCTTCGAACGTGAGCTCGTTAAATCAGAATAGAACAAGCAGACATTACCTTGGAGCACTGGTTAAATCAGAATAGACCAAGCAGACATTACCTTGGAGCACTAGTAAAATCAGAATAGACCAAGCAGACATTACCTGTGAGCACTAGTTAAATCAGAATAGAACAAGCAGACATTACCTTGGAGCACTAGTTAAATCAGAATAGAACAAGCAGACATTACCTCGGAGCACTAGTTAAATCAGAATAGACCAAGCAGACATTACCTGTGAGCACTAGTTAAATCAGAATAGAACAAGCAGACATTACCTCGGAGCACTAGTTAAATCAGAATAGAACAAGCAGACATTACCTCGGAGCACTAGTTAAATCATAATAGAACAAGCAGACATTACCTTGGAGCACTGGTTAAATCAGAATAGAGCAAGCTGACATTACCTGGGAGCACTGGTTAAATCAGAATAGAGCAAGCTGACATTACCTGGGAGCACTGGTTAAATCAGAATAGAGCAAGCTGACATTACCTGGCAGCACTGGTTAAATCAGAATAGAACAAGCAGACATTACCTGGGAGCACTGGTTAAATCAGAATAGAGCAAGCTGACATTACCTGGGAGCACTGGTTAAATCAGAACAACACAAGTATGCATTACCTTGGAGCCCTTAGCTTCGAAACAGAGAGTTGCAAATCCAGGCTGCCCAGGTCGAGTCGTGAATCACTACCGCTATCGGATGTTATGGTTGGAATACTTTCTTGAATACAATAATTGGTTAGAAACGTCGACTTTAAACAATGATCGCGGAGGACATGATCTGATGTGTTTTCATCAAACCCTCCAACTGGTCGAAGATGGTGGAAACTTTGTCACCAAAAAAATGTATCCAAAAAAAAAAAAAAATTTGATCGTTTTGGTTGAGTTACTTTTATTATTATTTTGTTACCGCTCTAGTTGACATGCTAACGTCAAGCATGTCTCTCAAACAAAGGCGTCTTCAATGAAATCCTCACAGGCTGATAAACATTCCTGAAGAAAGAGATCGTGTAGTTTCAATAGGTCCGGCATCGGGGGGGGGGGGGGGGGGGATTCACCCTTAGTGCCACCTGTCAGTTACGCCGCTCTTTGAAAAGTAGTGTAGGGCGTCAACAATTAAGAAAGAAAAAAACACAGTGTGTTTGGAGGCCGTGTTTGTTATATCAGCGTTTCCCAAACTTTTAAGTTTCACGGACCGGTGGACAAGTTTCGAAACTGCACCAGGGACCGGTGCCAGATTTATTAATTACATTTTCTTTCTATTTAAACATCAATATTTCATGCTCTCTGGACCGGTAACGCAAGGCTTGGGTACCGGTGCCGGTCCACGGACCACCGTTTGGGGAACGCTGTGTTACATGACGTGAACCTAGGTGAATACCGCAAATATGTGTTTATGTGTATTCCGGGTGGTGGATGTTTGGGAAGGTGGTGTGTTCATACAAACGGGTGGATGTTTGGGAAGGTGGTGTGATCATACAAACCGGTCGATGTTTGGGAAGGTGGTGTGATCATACCAACGGGTGGATGTTTGGGAAGGAGATGTGCTCATACCAACGGGTGGATGTTTGGGAACGTGGTGTGATCATAGAAACCGGTCGATGTTTGGGAAGGTGGTGTGATCATACCAACGGGTGGATGTTTGGGAAGGAGATGTGCTCATAGCAACGGGTGGATGTTTGGGAACGTGGTGTGTTCATACAAACGGGTGGATGTTTGGGAAGGAGATGTGATTATACCAACGGGTGGATGTTTGGGAAGGTGGTGTGCTCATACAAACGGGTGGATGTTTGGGAAGGAGATGTGATTATACCAACGGGTGGATGTTTGGGAAGGTGGTGTGATCATACAAACCGGTCGATGTTTGGGAAGGTGGTGTGATCATACAAACGGGCGGATGTTCGGGAAGGTGGTGTGCTCATAAAAGCTGGCGAAACATGTTGGACGGGCCAGGAGTGTTAAATGCTTCCGTTGGAGCACGTTCGATCAGAACCCGACTTGGAATTTTAATGTGCTGAGGACGTCTGATAAACATGACTCCGGGCCAATGTCTGCCGGGACCTGGTCACAGCTTGATCGAAAACCGATCATCAGGGGCGTCAGGTCAGTGGCACCCAGTCAGTGGCGTCCAATCAGGGGCGTCCAGTGAGGGGCGTCAAGTCAGTAACACCCAGTCAGGAGCATCAAGTCAGGGGCGTCACATGATTTATCTTCTCGTGGACACATTCTCACTTGGATTTCACCACTCACCTGTTCACCACTCACTTGTTCACAACTCACCTGTTCACCACTCACTTTTATACCACCCACTTGTTCACCACTCACCTGTTCACCACTCACTTGTTCACCACGATATCCTATAAAATTTTCACCAGCCTGCGGCTCTTCATTTTATTTAATCACTTTCGAAACACCTCCCTTCAACGCGCCTCCAGAATACCCCCCCCCCCCCCCCCCCCCCCCCGAATACCCCCCCCCCCCCCACACACCATTTGTTGGCCCACCTGTTTACGTCATCATATCATCACCTGGCCTGCGTGCCGTACAGCTGATCGCCGGGGCCACACTCACTGACCCCAATCATGCAATGCTGAACGAGAAGCCGCGAGTTTTCGACTTCCTGGCAATGCACTTCTGGGACGGCAAACAAGTCCCTCCAGCAAAACTAAATACAAATATTCCTGGCAGTGGGAGATCGCGCGCACCGCTTTGACACGTGTGCATCAGGGGTTCTTAACGCTTGTCGCACGACCCCTGGGGTCAAAGTTTAATGGCGTGAAAATATAGCTGCCTATGAAGGTAGATGAAATACTAAACATTTTGTTTTGAAGTTAGGTTTTTTTCAAATGTCTTTTCAGATTTTTTTTTTTTTTTGTTTTTTTTCTTTTTTTTTTTCTTTTTGCAATCATCTCTTGGGGATGCCAACAGCATTGAAGGCGGAAAATTGCAATCATGCATTTGAAATGCCAACAGCATTGAAGGCGGAACATTGTAATCATGTATTATAAATGCCAACAGCATTGAAGGCGGAACATTGCAATCATGTATTATAAATGCCAACAGCATTGAAGGCGGAAAATTGCAATCATGTATTACAAATGCCAACAGCATTGAAGGCGGAAAATTGCAATCATGCATTTGAAATGCCAACAGCATTGAAGGAGGAATATTGCAATCATGTATTTGAAATGCCAACAGCATTGAAGGCGGAATATTGCAATCATGCAGTTGAAATGCCAACAGCATTGAAGGCGGAATATTGCAATCATGTATTTGAAATGCCAACAGCATTGAAGGCGGAACATTGCAATCGAGTTTTTGAAAAGCCAACAGCATTGAAGGCGGAACATTGCAATCATGTATTTGAAATGCCAACAGCATTGAAGGCGGAACATTGCAATCGTGTATTTGAAAAGCCAACAGTATTGTAGGCGGAATATTGCAATCATGTATTTGAAAAGCCAACGACAGTGAAGGCGGAACATTGCAATCATGTCTTTGGGGTGCCAACGACTGTGAAGGCGGAACATTGGAAAAAAGAAATTTGGGGCGCAGTAATTTGTATCCTAATTTTTTTTTTCTTTACATGGAACACTTAAAATCGAATCCATGTTTTTCTGAGAAGATTTGTCTTACTCCAACTTTACGACTCCGATCTACTCGCCATGGGCGCCCGCAAGACAATATGGGGTTGGGAGTAGTTCAGTCTGTCATCCGTGGCCATGGAAACTAAGTTCAATAATAAATAATGTCAAAGTGTTGAGGTCTATTATCATACGATAACCTATTGAGTGAATCTTGCATGTGTTCTTAGTGTGGTAACTTTGCCCTCAATCTCTGTGTTTGGACGGAGCTTACTGAAGAAATTCTAGCTTAACACCACCACACTCCATTAACCATAATACGTCCTCACTCCATTAACCATAATACTACCACACTCAATGACCATAACACTACCACATTCAATTCATTTGTGCCTCTAGTGTTATCCTTTGATCAATCTCTGGACGATTCTACGACAACGCAACACATTATTGATTGCTTCTGTTGCAGCTGCTTGTGTTTCTTTTAACTACGTCCAGGGATAAAGCGTTGCATTAAGCTGAAATAAAGTGCGGACATTAACCCAATAAAGTGTTTAGGTGTTTAAATCCAATCATTGAGAAGTAGAATTCAATTCAATCTACATAGCTGTCTACGCCTGGGATGTCTACGTCCGTTGTCTACGCCTGTTGTCTATGTCCGTTGTCTACGCCTGTTGTCTACATCTGTTGTCTACCCCTGTAATCTACGCCCGTTGTCTACCTTCATTGTCTACGTCCGTTGTCTACGTCCATTGACTATGTCTGTTGTCTACTATACTATTCGCAGTTGTTCATGGTACGTAGTATACAGTTGAACAACCGTGGCGACCATTAGTGCACCTGACCGCACCAATGTCATCTGGATGACAACACTGTGAGGTCAACACTTCATTTACAGGCCTGGGCTTACGTTCACCAGACCCGGTGAGAGTTCTTTAATCTCCAGCACTCCACAGAACAGGGACACCCCAGGTGTTAATTCCTTTAATCTGATCGAACAAAGCAACTCGTCTGTGGCGGTGAGAGATCAGATTACAGATTCTTAAACAGGAAAATCGCTGAGCTTTAATATCTGAGCTTGGTGAATTTCAATGCACATTTACTTGATTTGATGACTTCACAAATGATACAATGAACATGAACTGAAATAAAGACCTCACACATCATACAATGAACATTTACTGAAATAAGGACGTCACACATAATACAATGAACATTTACTGAAATAAAGACGTCACACATAATACAATGAACATTTACTGAAATAAAGACGTCACACATAATACAATGAACATTTACTGAAATAAAGACGTCACACATAATACAATGAACATTTACTGAAATAAGGACATCACACATAATACAATGAACATTTACTGAAATAAAGACGTCACACATAATACAATAAACATTTCCTGAAATAAAGACGTCACACGTAATACAATGAACATTTACTGAAATAAGGACATCACACATAATACAATGAACATTTACTGAAATAAAGACGTCACACGTAATACAATGAACATTTACTGAAATAAGGACATCACACATAATACAATGAACATTTACTGAAATAAGGACATCACACATAATACAATGAACATTTACTGAAATAAGGACGTCACACATAATACAATGAACATTTACTGAAATAAAGACGTCACACATAATACAATGAACATTTACTGAAATAAAGACGTCACACATAATACAATGAACATTTACTGAAATAAAGACGTCACACATAATACAATGAACATTTACTGAAATAAGGACATCACACATAATACAATGAACATTTACTGAAATAAAGACGTCACACATAATACAATGAACATTTCCTGAAATAAAGACGTCACACATAATACAATAAACATTTCCTGAAATAAAGACGTCACACGTAATACAATGAACATTTACTGAAATAAAGATGTCACACATAATACAATGAACATTTACTGAAATAAAGACGTCATACATAATACAATGAACATTTACTGAAATAAAGACGTCACACATCATACAATGAACATTTACTGAAATAAGGACGTCACACATAATACAATGAACATTTACTGAAATAAAGACGTCACACATAATACAATGAACATTTCCTGAAATAAGGACGTCACACATACAAATGAACATTTACTGAAATAAGGACGTCACACATACAATGAACATTTACTGAACTAATGACGTCACTTAAAATAAAATGAAGTTACTGATTTAATGACGTCACACATTATGCAATGTAAATTTACTAATGTAATGACGTCAAACATCATACGATGGACACACTTCAAAATAAATAAAAATTTAATTTACAATAAAATCAATCCATAAATGGGGGACATAATTTTGTCGATTCATGGAAGTGCTTGCAAAAATCAATATAAAAGGGGGGTGAAGTAAGGGAGGGGGGGGGGGTTATAATATGGTTTTCAATGGCGTGTCATTAGTCGGTCAATACGTTAAATTTGTCGATTCATGGAAGTGCTTGCAAAAATCAATATAAAAGGGGGTGAAGTAAGGGAGGGGGGGGGGTTATAATATGGTTTTCAATGGCGTGTCATTAGTCGGTCAATACGTTAAAGTCCACGTCAGGCGCCTCTGACGTACATGCTCCGCTGTTTAGGGACCAGATGAACGTCCCCCGATGTTTTAAGCCTAATGGTTTGTTTGTGTGTCCTGTGTGCTGGGCCCCATGTCAACAGCCGTTCAAATGTCTCTGTGACAACTTACTTTTTGGGTTTCTAGATCTGATTCAACAATTTGGGACAACAACAACAACAACGGATCAGCTGCTGCATATCGAGGTCATCAAGGTGACACACATCACGTGATAGCTCGTCCTATCACATCACGTCATGATGGCGCGTCAGATCACGTTCCGTTGCTTCACATCCCGTCCCGTCACGTCATATCCGTTCATAGTACGTCACATCGCATCACGTCACATCAAATCGCGTCAAATGATGTCTCTTCGCGTCTTTTTACGTCAAGCTCGTCATATCACGTCGATTCACGTCATTTCACGTCGATTCACGTCATATCACGTCAACTGACGTCAGATGGTTGTGTAGTTAACTATGTAGGATTTATCTCATCGTAAATTTGGTTACATTGAAATGAGGTAATCAGATTTTGGGTTGGCATTCATGTTATATTTTAAACCGTCTAATTAAAGCTAAATTTAAATAATGTCGTTATTTCAATAATAAGGGAAAATAACCATGTCTAGAACAAGTCATCTATAATTTAAATTCGGATTGGGAAGACCTGCCAAGAAAATGACCAAGTCATCTTATGGTAGACTTAAACATTAACATATTTTTTCTTAAAAAGGACAGACACCGAAATATTGTTAAAATTTAAAAATAATAAAAAGGCCACAAAAAAGAAAACGTAAGAACCGTCAATATTACGTATACTTATTTTGAACGTTTTTTTAAATCCTCGCCAGTTATGTCATACGGCAAAATATTATTTTCAAAAAATTATTTTTAAAAATAATCGCTTATCCAAATTTTTGTTGTTTCTCTACCAAAAACACCTAAACAGTGGTAACTAAACTCTCCTCAAATGATGTGTTTATTAGATGTTTGACTAATGCTAAGGATACGATATAACGGTAGTAGCTGTGGCAACAAATTAATCCCAGTGTTGACCCACAGATCCACGAAGCCCATCCCGGCTACGCCGAACCCCTATCCCCAATCCATAACTGCGAGCGCTGACTGGCAAACACAGGACGGAATCAGCTCCTAATGTCAATATTGGCCCACCAGAAGTGACCCCACTGCGCGGTCCGTTTGATAGCTCCGATACGGAACAACTTCCGGCCCCCGTACCCAGAGCAACGTGTTAGGATATCTAATGGCCAGATCGTTCTGACTCAACGGACGGCTTACAGTAATTTCTCAATCTGTATAGCGTTATGACTACAGACATAAAGAGTGTCCATGATGGGGGGGGGGGGGA
>CAXITT010000116.1:960677-976170 GCA_964033795.1 Lymnaea stagnalis
AGAGAGAGGAAGAGGGAGGGACAGTGAGAGGTAGAGGGGGGGCAGAGAGAGACCGAGGGAGGGGCAGAGAGAGGAAGAAGTAGGGGGACAAATAGAGGAAGAGGGGGGACAGTGAGAGGAAGAGGGAGGGGGACAGAGAGAGGAAGAGGGAGGGACAGAGAGAGGAAGAGGGAGGGACAGTGAGAGGAAGAGGAAGGGGGGCAGAGAGAGGAAGAGGGAGGGGGACAGAGAGAGGCAGAGGGAGGGAAGACAGAGAGGAAGAGGGGGGACAGTGAGAGGGAGAAGGGATGGAGGAAGGGACAGAGAGAGGAAGATGGAGGGGGGCAGAGAGAGGAAGTGGGCGGGGGACAGAGAAGGAAGAGAAAGGGACAGAGAGAGGGAAGGGAGAGATGGAGAGAGGGAGATGTGGCGAGATAAGGTTTTTTTTTGTTGTAAAAATAAGTTTGAGGTCAGGAAAATATTTATGGAATATTTTGAGTGGGACTGGACGATTTTAGTGGAATAAGGAGTGTGTCTTTGGGAGACTGGAGGGAGAAAATGGGACGTCACGAAGTAGAGATTGGGTTGAATGGATGGGAAGATGTGTTAAGGGTCTGTACATGTGCTTCCTATCTACAATTATCTCGCCGATCTCTCTTAACAAACTTCTCTCTGTTCTCTCTTAACAAACCTCTCTCTGTTCTCTCTTAACAAACATCTCTCTGTTCTCTATAAAAAATATCCCTCTAATCTCTATTAACAAACATGCCTCTAATCTCTATTTTAAAACATCTCTCACCGGATGGCGACCAAAACCAGATAACTTATATGTCATATGTTTGTAGCCGCCATTATTAACATACCTTAAAGAATGATTAAAGTGCATGAAAGCGTCGAGACATAAAAGACAATTTAATGTCGCTTGTCCTGTCTAAACTACAATGCTATCAATGAAGCTATTGAATATTGGATAAAATGGACGAAATCATAATCCATCAGCTGACCCCAAAAGCCACCCCCAACCCCCTCTATCATACTGGATAAATGCCTCAATTATTCCGCTGACCAAACTCGGGCAATGTTTTCCATTTTGTGTTGAATCATTTCCCGCTAACGCATCACTTCCCGCCAACCCATCACCTCCCACCAACTCATCAGTTACCGCCAACCCACCACTTCCCACCACTTCCCGCCAACCCACCACTTCCCGCCAACCCATCACCTCCCGCCAACCCATAACCTCCCGCCAATTCATCAGTTCCCGCCAACCCACCCCTTCCCACCACTTCCCGCCAACCCACCACTTCCCGCCAACCCACCACTTCCCACCAACCCCCCACTTCCCACCAACCCACGACTTCCCGCCAACCCACCACTTCACACCAACCCACCACTTCCCGCCACCCATCACTTCCCTCCAACGTTCAGCGTCTTGTCCATTTTATCGTTACAATAAATAAAACTGGTCCTCCTTGACTGGTCCTCCTTGACTGGTCCTAGCTGACTTGTCCTAGCTGACTTGTCCTAGCTGACTGGTTCTCATTGACTGGTCCTCCTTCACTTGTCCTCGTTCACTGGTCCTCATTGACTGGTCGTCATAGACTGGTCCTCATTGACTGGTCGTCATTGACTGGTCCTCATTGACTGGTCCTCCTTCACTTGTCCTCGTTCACTGGTCCTCATTGACTGGTCGTCATAGACTGGTCCTCATTGACTGGTCGTCATTGACTGGTCGTCATTGACTGGTCGTCATTGACTGGTCGTCATTGACTGGTCGTCATTGACTGGTCGTCATTGACTGGTCCTCCTTGACTGGTCCTTCTTACATTATTGCTAGCTTTTGACGTTAATTCCTCTGTTACCAGACCCCTCCCGTACAGACCCCTTCCTTTGCTACTAGAGACCCCTCCCGTAGAGATCCCTTCCCTAGCTACTAGAGACCCTTTCCGTAGGGACTACGGGTCGCAAACCGGTATCCCGATACTCGAAAATACCGGGAAACCGGACTAAAACGAATGCTTCGAAATACCGGGATTAGAAGAATGAAACATTTTGATTTGATCGAAGATTAAGCAATCATATATCATTTTAATGTTTGTTTAGTAAGACTATTTAAACGATTTTAAAAAAAAATATGTGATTTAAGATTTCAGATTTTGACAAATCAAGCAATTATAAGAGGAATAATTTTATGTTCAAGCTTGGCAAAATTTTTCTGAAGCCAGACATTTATATTATTGTTTATGTTATTGTTATTGTATAGATTATTGCTTATGTTTATAATATTGTTTATGTTATTGTTGTAGTTTATGTTATTGTTATTTGATTGTTATTTTATTGTTTGTGTTATTATTCCTGTTATTGTTAAAAGCCGATTAAAAATTAAAACGTGATTTTTTTAAAATCTGAATTCTATGACGTAATTGATTCAAATGACATGACGTCACTTCTCATCTTAACGAAACATTTCAACAGAGAATTCTTTCAAAATATCAAAAATACCGTAATTCAGTTTGTTGTTGAACTTTAATACAACTAATACCAGTTTGTTAGAGGGTCCAGTATTGCGACCCCTAGCAGTGACCCCTTCCGTTGGAATCTCGCCAATCACTTACTGGACTCATAATGACTATGCTCTCCAGCGGGAAGGTGAAATCTTATTGGAAGGTCACCTAATGAAAAGGTCACATCCTCCAATGACTTACTGGATTCACAATGACCATCCTCTCCAATTGGAAGGTCAAATCTTATTGAAGGTCACCTTATGGGAAGGCCACATCCTCCACTAACTTACTGGACTCACAATGACCATTCTCTCCAGTTGGAAGGTCAAATCTTATTGAAAGTCACCTTATGGACAGGTCACATCCCCCAATGACTTACTGGGCTCACAAGGACCCTTCTATCCTAACTGATGACCACATCCTCTGTAGATCCGATTCTGTGGCCTCACCCTCATTTCCAATAACTTCCAACCACCAGCCCGGCGCAATGTGTTTACACTGCTCACAGTAATGCATGTCTAAGCCAGGGGACAGAGCGTGAGCATCATAATTCAATTGTAAGGCACGGTGTCACTGGGGGTCACTTGGGTCACAGGGGGTCACGTGCATCGGAGGGAGCCTGCAAATGGCTGCACTGGCAGTGCCTGTGGGGCAGCGGAGTGGGACAGAAAATGTGGGGCAGTGGACGAGGCAGGATATGAGGAAAGTCAGTCGATGATGGGCAATGGATGAGGGGCAGTGGATTTCGGGGAGTTGATGGAGGACAGTGGATGTGGGCCTTATATTGTGGGAAGTAGATTGTGGGCAGTTGCTTGTAGGCAGTAGATTGTGGGCAGTTGACGAGGGGCAATGGATTTTGGGCAGTCGATTGTGGGCAGTTAATTGTGGGCAATTGATTGTGGGCAGTTGATTTTGGGCAGTAGATTGTGGGCAGTTGATTTTGGGCAGTAGATTGTGGGCAGTTCATTGTGGGCAGTTCATTGTGGGCAGTTGATGTGGGGCAATGGATGAGGAGCAATGGATGTGGTACAGTGATTAAGTATAAATGACATCTGAGAGACGCCCCCACGTATATTGATTGTAAACTCTTGGACAAACCCCAGCGATGGTTTCTGTACAGAAACAGACTAGTTTATCAACCAGACTCTATTTTATCAACTAGACTATTTTTCAACAGTTTTTAGCTTAAGATTGAAGGGAGTAAACGTTAATTGCAAATAGACCTAGACTGAAGGCTTTACACTTTCTATAAATAGACCTAGACTGAAGGGTTGCTTTAAACTGTCCATAAATAGAGTTTAACTTTTTAAACTGTTAGATTTTCTGTCCCTGTGTTATCTCCGGTGTCTTAGTGGTGTAACATCAGGTTTCTTAGTGGTGTTATATTAGGTGTCTTAGTGGTGTTACATCAGGTGGCTTAGTGGTGTTACAAGAAGTGTCTTAGTGGTGTTATATCAGGTGTCTTAGTGGTGTTATATCAGGTGGCTTAGTGGTGTTACATCAGGTCAGTTAGTGGTGTTACATCAGGTCTCTTAGTGGTGCTACATCAGGTCTCTTAGTGGTGTTACATCAGGTCTCTTAGTGATGTTACACAAGGTGGTTTACTGTCAAGGATTTCCATTCAACTTTTTAAATACATCTTGTTATAATGTGTCATTGTTTAGCGCCCGGACATGACGTCATCCTCAGGTTCTGCTTTATTGGTGACTAGCCAATATAACCGGCGTGCACGGGGTTGCATTAGGACCCCGATCCCGTAAGACCCCAATCCCATTCTCACCACGATCCCGGCGCAATCCTTTTTCCCGGTGTGATTCCGTTCCCAGTGGTATCACGTTTCCTTGTGGCTACAATTCCAGGGGAAATCCAGATCCCTGTGGGATCCCGATCCCGTCGGTGTCTTGACCCAGTGTGATCCCGCTGTCGGTGGATCCCGATGGACTACCGATCCCGTTAGGATATTATTATTATTATTATTATTATTATTATACGTGGTTTTATATAGCGTGGTACCCCAGCCTAGGGCTTGGCTCACCACGCTGTACATACAATTTAACAAACATAATAAATATCTGAAATAATTAATTGACAAACATTAATTAAAGAAAACAAAACAACTGTATATATAAAACTATTTACATCTCAAGCCATGGACGACACTCAGTACCATCGTTTTACGGTCAGAGGTGGGAATCAGTCAGGATAGTAGAGATTAAATAGATGTGTTTTGAGTGCAGTTTTGAAGGCTGTGATGGTCGGTATATCGCGGATGTGTGATGGAAGAGAATTCCATTGTTTGGGGGCACAGAAAGAGAACGATCGTTCACCGTATGTTTTTATTCGAGTCTTGGGGACAGAAAGAATACGCGCGTCTGCGGAGGAGCGAAGCTGTCGACGGGATGAATAAACAGAGCGAAGTTCGGTTAGATAGGAAGGGGAGGAATTTGAGAAAAAGTTGAAGCAGAGAACAGAGAGTTTGTTGTCGATACGTGCTTGTACAGGGAGCCAATGAAGTGAATGCAGTAGTGGTGTGACGTGCTCACGTTTTCTTGCCTTTAGAATTAGCTTAGTGGCTGAGTTTTGAACCTTTTGTAATTTTCTAAGAAATGTTTTGGTGAACCTGATAGAAGAGAGTTACAATGGTCAAGGCGAGAGAGAACAAGAGCACAGACTAGGGTTTTTGTTGCACCAACTGTAAGATATTGGCGGATGGAGCTTATCTGACGAATGGCGGTGTATGCAGAGCGACAAATGTGAGAGATACCGTGCACTGTTGGATCCACCTAGGGACTCTCTTTTCCTACATTATCCCTTTTCCCGATAGGTTCCCGATTCCGGTTTGAACGCGTTACCCGATGGGATCACGATGGGATCGCGTAACCGTTGGGTTCCTGTTCACTGTTAGAACTCGATCCCCATTAGGATCCTATTCCTCTTTGGGACCATGCTCGGTGCGATTTTGTTCAAATAAGCTTTTAAATTCCATTATATATCACCGTGGAACATTAAAGAACCTTCTAGATCATTCTAGATGAAATTTAATATCCTCCGTTTCAAAGTATAAAAAATTACTTTTCTAAGTAATACATTTTCAAATACGAAATATTATACAACTAATTTGCCCTACTATAACTATAGTACATTTAAATTAAAATAGGGGGCCCGGTGGGGGCCCATTTAAAAAGTACCTTTTTAGTTATGTCTGAGATGGGGGGCCCTATAAATATCAGACGCATAAATAATAGAGTTAAAATTTAAAATTGGTCCCATAAAAATCTAGTTAAAAATGCCATAGATATAGTTTTTTTTAAATTATCGAGCTTTCTGGAAAATTCTAGAATGGATATTATTAGTTTTAAATCTACCGATATTTCAATACGGACAATGAAGGGTATGGATACAACGCTAGGCCTATATCCAATCAATTCCCATAGAAACTATAGTGTTGTCTAAGCCTATAGATATTTACATATAGCCCCAGAAAAATGGATTATTATGAGTTCAGTACCCTTCGTTATTTGAATATGGATGCTCATGTTCATGTGTACTAAGTTTGGTCAAGCTAGGAGCTGGGTGGCCGAGTGGTCTAAACTGAGCAAATCTCAAGTTGGTGGTCTGGAGTTCAATTCCAGCCAGAAACAGTCAAGCAAACACAACGCCGGCACCCGGTTGGATGGGTTAACCCTTGATGGCAACTCATCTAAGAGAAGGAAACTCTGAAATCAAACCCGGAGATGGAGTCCCGAAAAGATGGAGTCCCGAAAGGCGGATAACATTGATACAATGAAACATTCCGACAACTCCTGCGACGTCTCTTGTGCCAAGCTGTATCATCCAATGATGTTCCCTTGGGTTTACCCAGCGGCGTGGAGAGAGGCGATTTGCTGTTGGGAACCAGCTTATAATCCTTGAATCCCAGGCCATGTGGAGTTTGTCCTCCGAAGCCCACTCCATCGTCACATTGTGACGGATGGATGCCAGCAAACCCCCCCCCCCCAAAACAAAAAAAAAACAACAAAAAAAACAACAACACGAAAACACAAAAAAACAACCCCACTAAGTTCGGTCAAGATCCATCAACTCGTGTAGGAGTATTTGTTGTTAATTATTTTTATATAGCTCATATAAGGAAAAAAACGAATTCGGGGCCCCCGGCCCGAAACGGAATGTTATAAAAAGTTCATAACCCCGTAAGACTTCCTTCCGGATAATGATGGATATATGTGCCAAGTTTCATCAAGATCCATCAATCCATGTAAAAGCCTTTGTGGAACAAACAGAGCCACAAACAAACAAAATTTCACCTTTATTTATATATATATATATATATGATATATAAAGGTCAACAAACATCAAGACACATTTTTTTTCCCTCGGACGTGTGATCTATCTTCACCAGGTGTCATTCGTAACACCCCTCTCTGGCTTTAGTGTTATTTCTTGACACCGTTGATTTTGAGCAATCGTCTTTTTGGTGCAGCTCCCAAACGAAATCATGGGTTGTTGTTTTTTGCTGTTTTTTTTTTTATCAGCCACACTTTGAGATCCGCTATAATTAAAGGGGTGATGGTGGGGGTGGGTGGGGTGGGGGTGGGGTGCTCAGTGTTTAAAAAAAATGTATTTATTATTGTCACTAACCCATCTTATTAAAATTGTAATGGCAACGTACGGAACACCAATTTAACCAGGCAGAAGGTGGGGTGAGGTGAGGGGGTAATGCATGTAGGACTGCATTTAAGCTGCGTGAACGAAATTGTTGTTGAAGAAGGTATGCTGAAACTTGAAGTGGAAGGACGGGACCATTTAAAAAAAGAGAAACGTTTCGGCTAAAAGCCTTCTTCAGCAGACAAGACAAAACAAGAAACCAAGAAATAGACATGCGTTTAAGAACGTAAGTGTCGGTAGTTGCCTGTGTTCTGGATAATTGTTTATAATTGTTCCCGAGTGGGTCTACATAGCTGGGTTAAGTGTGGGGAGAAGATAGCTGTTAGAAGTGTGGGACATGAAAGCTAGTAGAAGAGTGGGACATGATAGCTAGTTGAAGTGTGGTACAAGATAGCTGCTAGAAGTGTGGGACATGACAGCTAGTAGAAGTGTGGGACAAGGCAGCTTGTAGAATAGTGGGACATGATAGCTAGTAGAAGTGTAGGACATGATAGCTGGTAGAAATGTGGGAGCAGGCAGAGGGGCAACATATGTGGTAGAAGAGTGAGACAACACAGCTGTTAGTGGAATATGGCATCAAATTTAATAAATTAACTTTTTTAAATTATATAATTATTTTTAAAAATAAATTTTGGATTTCGGAGCAGTACGAAATTTTACCAGCTCCGCTCCAGCTCAGGACATAAAAGACCCGGCTCCGGAGCTAAGTAAAACAGGTCTTACCTTAATATCATCGGTTAATTGGACAGCTAAGTAATACAGATCTTAATGCCATCAGTCCTATGTTCGGTTAATTGGACAGCTAAGTGTCACAGGTCTTAATGTTTTCTGTGTTACGTTCGATCCATTGTACAACATGTCTCATTGGTTGGCCAGCTATATAAATGGCTATTCAGACCAACATGTATGTTGCTCAACCATTGCAGCTGGTGAAATTTCATGCAAGGCATTTGGTCAGTTAGTCAGTGCACAAGCTTCCAATCTAACTTTACAATTTACCAGGTATTTAGACTGTAAATGACCAAAATGAAGTTTATTGAGCCACGGATGATATAATCATCAGTTAGACACATCTTGAGCAGGTTTATTAATATCAGATTCCAGGCACAACAAGTCCGTCAATTAATCAGCCAATCAGATTCCAGGCACAACAAGTCCGTCAATTAATCAGCCAATCAGATTCCAGGCACAACAAGTCCGTCAATTAATCAGCCAATCAGATTCAAGGCACAAAAAGTCCGTCAATTAATCAGCCAATCAATTTACGAGCTTAACAAACCGTTCATGACGTCATTGTTGTCAATCATACAATCATCCAACCAAGAAATCAGCTGACCTCGATAATTTAAATCATTCATTCAAACGGTATATTTTGTTATATAATCAGTCGGCAACTTTACATTTTCAATCAACTCACTCAATCAAATCTGCTATCAGTATTAACCGAATCGCTGTGTCAATTAACCAATCAACAATCTGCCATTGGACCAATCAGCCAATCAGCATCCAGCCAGTGAACCGCTCAGCCAATCACTGACGCACTCGGGCACATCCCCATCGAATCAGCCGCTTGGTCTAGAGATTTGAACACTCCGATGATACTGACTCTATTCTGGCAATATTCTTTGGAAGCCAACCGCAATGAAGACTTTGGAGTGGGGTTGGAGGTGAGTTGAAGGCGTGAGGTGAGGGGAGAGCGTGGGGCGGGGTGACTGGGAGCCGTAGAAGAGATGGTTGTATTAGAGAGGCGCTACTAAATTTAATTGAATATTTTTACGAGTGGTCTCTGACGAGATTGCTGCATCACATTTGTAAGAGGGGGGGGGGAAGGGAGTGAAGACCTGCTGATGGGATAGAGAGAAAGGTGTAATTGAGATGATAACTGTGAGGTAAAGGAAGTAAACAGAACGTAACAGATAATCAACGCGATAAATGAGCCAAACAGAGAAAAGTTTAAAAGAGACGAAAGATTTAAAGAGATTGAGAGAGAGAGAAGATACAGGCTGCACAGAAGGAGATTCAGCCAACAAAGAATAACTGTGAGATGTGAAGCTTTGTCTCAAAACAGTAACTGATTTGGCCATGTGGTAGGACTGATGTGGCCAAGTGGTAGGAGGGATGTGGCCATGTGGTAGGAGTGATGTGGCCATGTGGGTAGGACTGATGGGGCCGTGTAAGGTTGGACTGATGTGGGCTTGTAGTAGGACTGATGTGGCCATGAAGTAGGACTGATGTGGCCATGTGGTAGGACTGATGTGGCCATGGGGTAGGAGTGATGTGGCCATGTGGGTAGGAAGGAGGGAGGTGGCCATGTGGTAGGAGTGATGTGGCCATGTGGGTAGGACTGATGGGGCCGTGTAAGGTTGGACTGATGTGGGCTTGTGGTAGGACTGATGTGGCCATGAAGTAGGACTGATGTGGCCATGTGGTAGGACTGATGTGGCCATGTGGTAGGAGTGATGTGGCCATGTGGGTAGGACTGATGGGGCCGTGTAGGTAGGACTGATGTGGCCTTGTAGTAGGACTGATGTGGCCATGAAGTAGGACTGATGTGGCCATGTGGTAGAACTGATGGGCCGTGTGGTAGGACCGATGTGGCCATGTAGTAGGACTGATGTGGCCATGTAGTAGGACTGATGGGGCCATGAAGTAGGACTGATGCGGCCATGATGTAGAAATGTTGGACTAATTGTCTTTAGCGTCACAAACAAGAAAGAAACATTTACCGTCGTTAAAGTTTAACAATGACCAGAAGGAACACAATCCCCGTGACCTAGATAGTTCCGCAACATCAACAGATAATTTGTTGTTTCCTCCAGGGAGCAGTGACGTCACCAGATAGCGCTGTGATAAATGCACCAGTCCAATAAACTTAATCCTGCAAGATCTGTCGGCGAGTTCTGGTCTCCTCCGATTTCTGGGAAAACGATCAAACCCAGGAATGGATTCTATTACAAGCCCTTAACTCTTAACATAGCCACTGTTGAAGTCGCCCGTTAATCTGACACACCTTAACTCTTAACATTGCCACTGTTGAAGCCGCCCGTTAATCTGACACACCTTAACTCTTAAAATTGCTTCTGTTGAAGTCGCCCGTTAATCTGGAAGATTAAACATAAAAATCGAGAAATCATAAACTGACCATCGTGGAGTCATAGTGAGTCATAGAGGAGTCATAGAGGAGTCATAGAGGAGTCATAGAAGAGTCATAGAGGAGTCATAGAGGAGCAGCCAGTTTAAGCCATTCAACAAGAATTAACATTGTCAGCTATTATTTTGTTAATTTTGTCACATGTCTTACCAATGTTGACATCGGTGCATTAAGATTCATTTTGTAACATGTCATACCAATGTTGACATTCGTGCATTAAGATTCATTTTGTCACATGTCATACCAATGTTGACATCGGTGTATTAAGATTCATTTTGTCACATTGAACCATTAAAATCTGTTTTGGAATTTCTAAAAAGTACATACAAAGATGAGCCCCCCCCCCCCAACTCTTCCTGACCACGTCTGCCCCATCCCCTCCACGTGAACCGCCGCTGATTCCCTGACACCGCAGCAAGCCTCTGTGTACTAGGAGCTTAATGGAGCTGGCGCTATTTGCGACCTCTCAACACCTCATTGTCCCCCTTGACACAAATCAATGCGACGACTTTCCGAGTTAAAAGGTTTTATCCCAAACAATTAGGGAACGTGTTTCTGAGACTTGGGTTTTGGTTGTTTTTGTCTTTTTCGATGACATTTTATCATGATGGCTGCGCGGCTACAATGAGACTCCGGAATAGATGCTCCCGAGGGGGGGGGATGACAATGATGTGTGATGGATGTGTGATGAATGAATTGAAACATTTATATAGAGGGCGTTGTTTTCAATTTTTTCTTTGAAGACTCCAGCTTTACGACGCATCGGATACCTCTCCCCCTCCCTGCCTCCCCACCTCAAACAACCCCACCCCCCTCGACTCATCAGATACCCCCCCCTCTCTCCGCCACCCCACCCCCCCCCCACTCAACCATCAACCCACCCAATCTAAAATGCCAAAAAATTGCAGTCGAGTTTCAGAAAAACTGTCATCGAAATAGCAAGAACATATTCCAACAAAATCAATGACAATACGCTAATGGTTTTTGGGTAACATTTTGGTAGCCTGCATAATTCATGAGCGATCTCGAGGGACGCGAGCGGGGGTTAAGTGTCGGCCCCTTGATCAGCACACAATGTGGGACACGCAACTCTTGTTACTGGGCTTGATGAAATTGTCGCACGCGCTTGGAAATTTGATGGCTGGACCCAAGTCTGTTCGTTTATTTGTTGGCAGCTTGTTAGGGGCTGTTAGTGGGAATCTGTTCATTGGCGGAGTCCATTGACGGAGTCAATGCAGTGGAGTCGGGGGCAGTGGAGTTCGGGACAGTGGAGTCAGGGAGCGATGGCTTCAGGGGGCATTGTAACCAGGGCGGTGGAGTTGTGGGTAGTGGAGTCAGGGGCAGTAGGGTCAGGGGCAGTTCAGTCAGGGCAGTGGAGTCAGGGCAGTGGAGTCGGGGTTGGGGAGTCTGGGTAGTGGATTTGGGGCTGTAGAGTCATGGCAGTGGCGTCAAGGCAGTGGACCCATATTCAATTTCTCTCATTTCCCATTTTCGCTATATCTTGGAATCCCTCGTGAATGTCCACCACGTGATCTGCGACTTTAGTTTTGTGTAAACCTAATGTCTTTTGTTCGGTAAAATGTAAACACACATTAAATTGAAGCGTTACACCGACGTGGACCATATTATTTGATGATGACGTAACGCTAGCAGCTCTTGTCTGGAACTTACTCTGGATTTTTTTTGTTGCTGCAGAAAACTGGTAGATGATCTGTAATTTCAAATAAGCTTCTGGCATACCACCTGTACTTGATTTCAAAGGAAAGATGTTGCATGTCGCTACCCAAACTGTTAGACAAGATCGCAGCCTATGCCGTGAATCTGTTGTTTCTCCATCATAAACTGATCTGGCTGTACTACAATTTTACACTATATGTGGGTAAAGAAAGGATTTTATTATGAAATTATGTGAAGATCTCTTAATCAATCAGCAGTTGCCAATTTTTTTATTTTTTTTAAAATTAGCTCTTAAAATACAATTTCATCACTTCACAGTAAAATAAGTCAAGCTTAAATGATACGTTACTTAGTCTTAGTTCCTTCATCACTGTGTGGTCACTGTAGTTTATCGTGCAACAGTCTTAGTTCCTTGCTTTGTGTAACCATTGTTGTCAATTCTTTCTCTGTAGAATGCTGCAATTTCAGATTTGTCAAAGGGAATGTCCTACTTATTCAGGTCGCTATGAAATGTCCTACTTATCCAGGTCGCTATGAAATGTCCTACTTATCCAGGTTGTTATGAAATGTCCTACTTATCCAGGTTGCTATGAAATGTCCTACTTATCCAGGTCGCTATGAAATGTCCTACTTATCTCCAGGTCACTATGAAATGTCCTACTTATCCAGGTCGCTATGAAATGTCCAACTTATCCAGGTCGCTATGAAATGTCCTACTTATCCAGGTCGCTATGAAATGTCCTACTTATCCAGGTCGCTATGAAATGTCCTACTTATCCAGGTCGCTATGAAATGTCCTACTTATCCAGGTCGCTATGAAATGTCTCCCTTTAAGTAGTTCCAGGTCTTTTTTTCTTTACTTGCCCCCTTGTCTTGCGCTTCCGTTTATAAGCTCGTGTGGTAGACGTAGGTTGTAGTTTTAGGATGTGCCCAGGTGGTAGACGTAGGTTGTAGTTGTAGGATGTGCCCAGGTGGTAGACGTAGGTTGTAGTTGTAGGATGTGCCCGGTTGGTAGACGTAGGTTGTAGTTGTAGGCTGTGCCCAGGTGGTAGACGTAGGTTTTAGATGTAGGATGTGCCCAGCGCAGATCAGCTTTAGTTTCTACGCTCTGCTACTCCTGCGTCTCCTTCCTTACCTTGTAGAAAGATGGCATATATGATACATTGTATAGGCAAATTTAACGAGATTAGCATAAATAATGTAAGCAAATACAAAACAATGAAACAAAAATAAACAGTTAAACCCTTTTCTTTTTTTTTTTTCAATATATAATACAGTTTTCATCTTTTAGAAATCAATGTTTCCATTTAAAAAAAATAAAAATAGTTTGTTTTTTTGTTGTTGTTTTTTTTTAAACGATCTATGCCAAGTTCTATATCGCTAGTTTTTTCTATGTCGCTAGTTCTACCATCGCTAGTTCCTATCATCTTCGTCCATTCTGCAGGCCAAGATTAATCCTTACACCCAAATGACGGCATAAACCCGGCCAATCACTTGAACATTTATGATTTAAGCCCAAATTCTCAAAATGGATATTCCCCCCCCCCCCCCCCCCCCCCCCCCCCCCCCCCCCCCCCCCCCCCCCCCCCCCCCCCCGCCCCTGCCACTCGGCACGATGACCGCCTCACGCCGATAGAAAAGTCATCTGTCGCCACCAGCTTTTGTATTCATCCGCGACAGGAAGTAATCAGGGGACGAATCAACTCATTCTCGGGGACGTTACTCGCGTCCTAACAGCGGTATTTATGGCCGGGGCGCCAACCCGGGGTGAGGCTGGCCCGAGTGATTGCCTGATGACCCCGGCTTGCAGCTCACTGGTAGCACTCGAGGGCCATTGAGGGGGGGGGGGGCTGCCATTTTACAACAATGGCCAAGTTAATAATACCAGGCCCGTCTCGTGGATGACGTAGCCGGCTGTCACGTGGTGGGCCTTAGCTCCAACTCCAAGTAGAACAGAACAAAAAGCCAGGATGTACTTTGAATTTATTTTTACTTTTTCATGTCCTGAACGTTTCTCTGTGAAAATACGTATCTGAATGTGAATATCTATGCATGTGAATATACGTATCTGAATGTGAATATCTATGTATGTGAATATAAGTATCTGAATGTGAATATATATGTACGTGAATATACGTATCTGAATGTGAATATCTATGTATGTAAATATACGTATCTGAATGTGAATATATATGTATGTGAAACTCCTGTCTTTTGGCGCCTAAACCCCTGTCTTTTGGCGCCTACACTCCTGTCTTTTGGCGCCTACACTCCTGTCTTTTGGTGCCTACACTCCTGTCTTTTGGCGCCTACACTCCTGTCTTTTGGCGCCTACACTCCTGTCTTTTGGCGCCTACACTCCTGTCTTTTGGCGCCTACACTCCTGTCTTTTGGCGCCTACACTCCTGTCTTTTGGTGCCTACACTCCTGTCTTTTGGCGCCTACACTCCTGTCTTTTGGTGCCTACACTCCTGTCTTTTGGCGCCTACACTCCTGTCTTTTGGCGCCTACACCCCTGTCTTTTGGTGCCTACACTCCTGTCTTTTGGCGCCTACACTCCTGTCTTTTGGCGCCTACACTCCTGTCTTTTGGTGCCTACACTCCTGTCTTTTGGCGCCTACACTCCTGTCTTTTGGTGCATAAGCCCCACTCATTTGTTGCATGGACGTCCGAAAATTGGAGCCTGGATCCTGAAATTTGGCAATAGACCCCCAACATTTTGTGCATAGACCCCCGACATTTGATGCCTGCACTTCCGACAATTGGCGCCTAGAACCCGACATTTTGCGCCTGACCCCCATTTGGTTCATAGATCCCCAAAATTTGGATCATGGAACCCCAACGTTTTGTTCATATACTTCGTATATTTGTGGATCGGACGCCCGACATTTGCGGCATATATACGTTGGGACTGGATCTCTCAGCATACAAGAAGTAATCGAAACAAAGATATCGCAAACCTATTTTATCTGAAATCTAGTCGAATTAAATCAGCCTTTTCAATTACCCTCCCAATACATGCTTTAGCCTCAAGGGCACCGATGATGCTGTCTGTGTAACGGTGGATGTCCAGCCCAGGTTCTATTATTTGAATGTAACTAAATAGTGGAACAAAATGTGTTTATTTATAACCGTCAAATGGTATGTGCCAGTCCAACACTGAATTTCGAATGATCTAATATTACTGCGCCAGTGAAATTGTGACTTACTGCGCCGAACAGTGCAGCTCTGAGTTACTGCGCCGAACAGTGCAACTCTGAGTTACTGCGCCCAGTGCAGCTCTGAATTACTGCGCCGAACAGTGCAACTCTGACTTACTGCGCCGAACAGTGCAACTCTGACTTACTGCGCCGAACAGTGCAACTCTGACTTACTGCGCCGAACAGTGCAACTCTGAGTTACTGCGCCCAGTGCAGCTCTGAATTACTGCGCCGAACAGTGCAACTCTGACTTACTGCGCCGAACAGTGCAACTCTGACTTACTGCGCCGAACAGTGCAACTCTGACTTACTGCGCC
>CAXITT010000116.1:976549-1018552 GCA_964033795.1 Lymnaea stagnalis
CCCAGTGCAGCTCTGACTTACTGCTCCCAGTGCAGCTCTGAATTACTGCTCCCAGTGCAGCTCTGAATTACTGCGCCCAGTGCAGCTCTGACTTACTGCTCCCATGCAGCTCTGAATTACTGCGCCCAGTGCAGCTCTGAATTACTGCGCCCAGTGCAGCTCTGACTTACTGCGCCCAGTGCAGCTCTGACTTACTGCTCCCAGTGCAGCTCTGACTTACTGCGCCCAGTGCAGCTCTGACTTACTGAACATTAATATGACTTGGGTGCGTTCATAGCATTTAATATTTCTGACGAGGGGAAAAAAAGGAAGTTGAAGTGAATCGATGCATCTATGGCTGGCTTATCTCCCCCTCCCCCATTTTCTCCACTTCAGACTTGAGCGTGAATGATATGGCAATTAGTCAGCCATTTTCTGAGGGGACTCGAGGAGTGACCCCCCAGGCGATGATGTGATCAGATATTTGATTATGGGAAGAGAGAAAACGTGGGGGATGGGGAGGGGGACATCGGGATGTATAATTTTAAAGGGTTGAGATAGAAAAGTCTAATTTGAGTAAATACCGTAATTAGATCAAAACGATCTAACGTAGAATATTCCATTCATTCCCCCCCCCCCCCCCCCCAGAGGGCCATTCGATTGTCGTCAATGAAATCTTTGCCCAGCGTATCATAAAGAAAAGCCTCGAGTCTATTTCTTTATTTTATTTTAATGCAAGCTCTACAGCTACCTAAGTCGCATTCTCCTGGCGTGGCACATAACAAAGTACTCATATTGTTTTCTATGAGGCTTTATTTACAGAAAGATGTCAGACGTTAACAGAAGCTCGACTTCGGAGTCGCCTCAACAGTTGCGAGGTCCTATAAACAGTATTTTCTACAATTCCGAATATAGAAACACGACCAACTCCGGAGTCGGGGTTAAGCTTGGAGAAGCTCAGAGCAAATAATTAATGTTAATAAATGTCTGGATGGTAGAGCCATCTCTGTCTGGATGGTAGAGTCATCTCTGTAAATAAATGCCTGGATGGTAGAGAATGCCTCTGTCAAATGTCTAGATGGTAGAGAATGTCTCTGTCAATAAATGCCTGGATGGTAGAGAATGTCTCGGTCAAATATCTAGATGGTAGGGAATGTCTCTGTCAATAAATGTCTGGATGGTAGAGAATGTCTCTGTCAAATGTCTAGATGTTAGGGAATGTCTCTGTCAATAAATGCCTGGATGGTAGAGAATGTCTCTGTCAATAAATGCCTGGATGGTAGAGAATGTCTCTGTCAATAAATGTCTGGATGGTAGAGAATGTCTCTGTCAATAAATGCCTGGATGGTAGAGAATGTCTCTGTCAAATGTCTAGATGGTAGGGAATGTCTCTGTCAATAAATGCCTGGATGGTAGAGAATGTCTCTGTCAATAAATGTCTAGATGGTAGGGAATGTCTCTGTCAATAAATGTCTAGATGGTAGGGAATGTCTCTGTCAATAAATATCTAGATGGTAGCGAATGTCTCTGTCAATAAATGCCTGGATGGTAGAGAATGTCTCTGTCAATAAATGTCTAGATGGTAGGGAATGTCTCTGTCAATAAATGTCTAGATGGTAGAGAATGTCTCCGTCAATAAATGTCTGGATGGTAGAGAATGTCTCTGTCAATAAATGTCTAGATGGTAGAGAATGTCTCTGTCAAATGTCTAGATGGTAGGGAATGTCTCTGTCAAATGTCTAGATGGTAGGGAATGTCTCTGTCAATAAATGCCTGGATGGTAGAGAATGCCTCTGTCAAATGTCTAGATGGTAGAGAATGCCTCTGTCAAATGCATGGATGGTAGAGAATGCCTCTGTCAAATGACTAGATGGTAGGGAATGTCTCTGTCAAATGTCTAGATGGTAGGGAATGTCTCTGTCAAATGTCTAGATGGTAGGGAATGTCTCTGTCAAATGTCTAGATGGTAGAGAATGCCTCTGTCAAATGTCTAGATGGTAGAGAATGCCTCTGTCAAATGTCTAGATGGTAGAGAACTCATCTGTCAAATGTCTAGATGGTAGGGAATGTCTCTGTCAAATGCCTAGATGGTAGGGAATGTCTCTGTCAAATGTCTAGATGGTAGGGAATGTCTCTGTCAAATGTCTAGATGGTAGGGAATGTCTCTGTCAATAAATGCCTGGATGGTAGAGAATGCCTCTGTCAAATGTCTAGATGGTAGGGAATGTCTCTGTCAATAAATGTATGGATGGTAGAGAATGTCTCGGTCAAATGTCTAGATTGTAGGGAATGTCTCTGTCAATAAATGTCTGGATGGTAGAGAATGTCTCGGTCAAATGTCTAGATGGTAGGGAATGTCTCTGTCAATAAATGCCTGGATGGTAGAGAATGTCTTTGTCAATAAATGCCTGGATTTTAGAGAATGTCTCTGTCAAATATCTAGATGGTAGGGAATGTCTCTGTCAATAAATGCCTGGATGGTAGGGAATGTCTCTGTCAAATGTCTAGATGGTAGGGAATGTCTTTGACAATAAATGCCTGGATGGTAGGGAATTTCTCTGTCAAATGTCTAGATGGTAGGGAATGTCTCTGTCAATAAATGTATGGATGGTAGAGAATGTCTCTGTCAAATGTCTAGATTGTAGGGAATGTCTCTGTCAATAAATGCCTGGATGGTAGAGAATGCCTCTGTCAAATATCTAGATGGTAAAGAATGCCTCTGTCAAATGTCTAGATAGTAGAGAATGTCAATGTCAAATGTCTGGGTGGAAAACTATCTCTTATCCTTGGAGCTCGTCTATTTAGCTTGAACTTTGAACTTTAGATTGTTCCTGAGGTCGATGTGTACACTGATTATGAAATAATTGACGGCAATCAGTGGCGTAGTCTTGGGTGGGCCGCACGTAGAATCATGGTCGTTAAAAATTGACTAAAACATAAAGAAATAATGTTAATGTTGTGAACCCACCATATATTTTTTTTTATTGTGATAGCTTTTCATCTCTTCTCTACTGCAGCCTGCTGGGTAGCCACCCCGGGATAAACCTAGGGCATTTGAGGATGGGGAGAATGTAGCATTTGATGGAACAGCGCTACTTCAGATGGTCGCATTAATTTTTATATAGCTATGTCGTTCATATTGATGTGCTATTGAAAACTCCCGGTCACCCACGTCTGGTTTGTTTATACATACGCCTCACATAAACGAGCCCCAAAACTATGAATAGTAGAACAGTCAACGTCATCGCAATCTTTAAGCGCCACAATGTCTCGATCAACATCTCATGTCGATTGTGACGTGACGTATGTTGTCTAGGGGTCGGTCCCCTCTGTACTAGCCACAGAACAATTTTACAAGGGTCTAGAACCCCTTTATTTCCAGCTCCTACAGAGCTGACTCTTGCTCCAAGTATCAACAAACAATTCAGGGTTTCAGGTTTTCTTATTTATTGGCTATGTGTGCCTATATGCCACTACACAAAACAGTTAAAGTTACACAAGTCCTCTTCCATCCGTAGAAAAACTCACTGCCTTCATAAGACAAAAATCATACACCATATCCACAGCACTCGCCACTGTTCACTCCTTCAAAACTCAACTCACACACGTCTTATTCTCTCCGACACAGCACACCGGTCATACCTTGACCGAGAAAAATAAAAACTCGTGGGGCACACGGGGAAAATAAACTCACCCACGATTGGTCAAATTAACATTATAGAAGTTGACACAAAAAACTCACGCGATCACCGGTCATACCTTGACCGAGAAAAATAAAAACTCGTGGGGCACACGGGGAAAATAAACTCACCCACGATTGGTCAAATTAACATTATAGAAGTTGACACAAAAAACTCACGCGATCTGACCGTGACATCGATGACGTCATATCTATGGGGCTGTTAAGGAAATATTTCATCGGTTGAATGATCATCATTTTGGATGACGTGAAAGTAGTACCAAGGTGATAATAATGTAATAGCTGGTAA
Organism: Lymnaea stagnalis; assembly: GCA_964033795.1. Classification (NCBI taxonomy): domain Eukaryota; kingdom Metazoa; phylum Mollusca; class Gastropoda; family Lymnaeidae; genus Lymnaea; species Lymnaea stagnalis. The sequence continues at coordinate 980,518 of CAXITT010000116.1, forward strand.
TAATGTAGAAGGTGGCAATAATGTAGGATATGGTAAAATGTGTAGGTGGTAATAACTTATTTGATGGTAATACATTTAGTAGGTGGTAATAATGTTGTAGGTGGTAATCATGTAGGATACAGTAAAATTTAGTAGATGGTAATAAATTATTTGGTGGTATTACATATTGTAGGTGGTAAAAATGTAATAGCTGTTATAATGTAGGATATGGTAAAATGTCGTTATGGTAAATTGTAATGTATGGTAAATTTTAGTGTATGGTAAAATGTAGTCTGCTGTATGTATAGTGATACCGTGATATAACTAATTATTTTGCGATGGTTTTAGACCAGAGTCATAAATCAAGATGGCCACATTTGTGTGGACGCCCCCTGGTGGCCAAAATGATGAAGCAGTTCACCTCTGACCTCTTCCGGGGAGGGGGCTGGGCCTGGTAAGACTTTCTCTCGGTGCTCTATCATGAGACAATGTCTGGCCACTTTAGTCTATTAACTGCACGGGGACTTGGTTTATGTGGGGAAGCGGGTACTTGGGGAGGGGTTGTATGTGGGGGAGGGGTGTATATCGGGGATGGTTGTACGTCGGGGAGGGGTTATGTGGGGAGAGGTTATGTGTGGGAGGCACGTATGTGGGGAAGACACGTATGTGGGTGAGGCACGTATGTGGGGAGGCACGTATGTGGGGGAAACACGTATGTGGGGGAAACACGTATGTGGGAAGACACGTATGTGGGGGAGCCACGTATGTGAGGGAGGCACATATGTGAGCAGGTTCCGATACTCCAAGCTGATTCTAGGAAACTTGGAGACATCAATATTTTGTCATTTTGTCTTTTGGCGAAAGACTCACCACCCCCACCGCTCATCACCCCGATAACCCTCCCCATCACCCCCACCCCCCTCATCGCCCTAACTCTATAACCTTCGGTGCCGTCAAGCCACCGTGTGGCGTCTGCCATCAGGAGACCGGAGCTTCCGTCCGGCTCAAATCTCGCGGAACAGTCTTTTTAACAAACAAACGTGACGCCGATGATTAAGTTACCCTCTACCCGGGCCGCGGGCCGCCGCGAGCCTGCCAGCTCTAACGATGCCCCAATCGATGAGCGTCCGAAGACGTATTACCGTCAAGCCGGGTGATAGAGGAAGGGTTAACGAGATTAGGGCGTGCTCCTCACCCGGCGCAAAGGGTTAATTTACCCTGTTGTCTCTACACATTGTCCGGAGAAGACATCGATTTGGCGCGGATCAGTTAATTGTTTTGGAAATGGACTTGTTGGTCAAATGGTCAAACGTTTGGCTCATGCTGTTGGTGTACTGGTCAAACGTTTGGGTCAGGCTGTTGGTGTACTGGTCAAACGTTTAGCTCATGCTGTTGGTGTACTGGTCAAACGTTTAGCTCATGCTGTTGGTGTACTGGTCAAACGTTTTGCTCATGCTGTTGGTGTACTGGTCAAACGTTTAGCTCATGCTATCCTTAGAATTACTGGGGACAATGGCCATCGGTTTAGGAAGTGTGGGGCAACTATGTCCAACAATTTAGGAATTTTGGCCCAGTATGTCGAACAGTTTAGGAAGTGGGCCGTATTTGTGGTTCAATAGTTTAGGAAGCGTGGAGCACACTATGTTCCACAATTTAGGAAGTCGGGAACATTGTGTCCAACAATTTAGGCAGTGTCGCCTCGTTATGTCCAACAATTTAGGCAAGGTGGCCTCGTTATGTCCAACAATTTAGGCAGCGGTTCCCATTATGTCCAACAATTTAGGCAGTGGTCCCCATTATGTTCAACAATTTAAACAGCAGTTCCCATTATGTCCAGCAATATTGACAGCGGTTCCCATTATGTCCAACAATTTAGGCAGCGGTTCCCATTTTGTGAAGCGGACGTTGTTGCTTCAAACAGTTTAGAAGCTCCCTAAAATAGAGCGGACCTATCCCCCCTGAGCTACCTGAGCTAACCTTAGCTCAGAGCTGACCTTACAGAGCTGACCTTACCCCCCAGAGCTGGACTGACCCCCAGAGCTGGCTTAAGCATGGAGTTGACCTAAACGGTGACCTGACCTAATCTGCCCTCTCTCTCTCTCCCCCCCCCCCCCCCCCCCCCCCCCCCCCCCCCCCACAAGCACGATCCCCCACGATTTTAAAGTTTAATACTGCAGTATGAAGTTTTTTATTTTAGAGATTGTGCTATAACATCTGATTACAATTGTGCAAATACGAGAGCTAATCTTAGCTAAGTTATCTAAGCCGAGCATATGAGGACGAGAGGAAAATGTCATCTTAACTATTTCAGCTTATGTGGTATCGTTACGTAAAGACGTACGGCTTAATATGTGGGATTGTTACGTCAAGACATATGGCGTATATTTGTGTGGGATTAATGATAGAGTACAATGTATTTAGAATCTTAATGCATTGTTATCTTAATAAGATAAATACTACACACACACACACACACATGCACACAATGTTTTCTTCTTCTTCTTTATTTTAAGGGCCCACGATCAATGAATTGATCATTCTGGCTCCTATGTTTCAGAGGGGTTCGCGATGTTACTGTGCATGGGTTTCTTGATACCCCACGACACCCCACTGTACAAGTACAAGCAACAGAAAGATAGTATTTCCCTTTTGTGACCTCCCCATTTTCCGTGTTACAACTTTTCATGTGCTCTCGTGCCATTTCCCAACAAAACTGAATCAACAAATGTGGGATGAATATATTTTCCCCCTAAAATATTTTAATTTTTCTGTTTACATACTTTATTAGAATTTCTCAAGCTGTGGTGGGGCATTCAGCCCACGGGTTGGGTAGCACTGCTTGATGCTATTGCACAATTGATATCAATTAATATATCTCTTTTGGAATATTTTATTTTAACTTTATACTGGAGTGATCATCAGTCCATTAGAGTGTAGCTAATTTCAGTGATACATTGGCCCCTCAAATAGTTCCTTAGATTGTATCTAAATTCATTGATACTTTAGCCTTTCAAACAGTCCCTTAGAATGTAGCTAAATCTTTAAAACTTTGATGACCGCCTCAGACGAAATTTGAGATTAATTCCTTGAAAAACTCAGGACGTTAATTTAATGGCCATCTTATTTGAACACTTTGACTGATCCATATGAATACTTTGACTGATCCATATGAACACTTTGACTGATCCATATGAACACTTTGACTGATCCATATGAACACTTTGACTGATCCATATGAACACTTTGACTGATCCATATGAACACTATGAGTGATCCGGAATGAACACTTTGACTGATCCATATGAACACTTTGACTGATCCATATGAACACTATGAGTGATCCATATGAATACTTTGACTGATCCATATGAACACTTTGACTGATCCATATGAACACTTTGACTGATCCATATGAACACTTTGACTGATCCATATGAACACTTTGACTGATCCATATGAACACTTTGACTGATCCATATGAATACTTTGACTGATCCATATGAACACTTTGACTGATCCATATGAACACTTTGACTGATCCATATGAACACTTTGACTGATCCATATGAACACTTTGACTGATCCATATGAACACTTTGACTGATCCATATGAATACTTTGACTGATCCATATGAACACTTTGACTGATCCATATGAACACTTTGACTGATCCATATGAACACTTTGACTGATCCATATGAACAGTTTGACTGATCCAAATGAACACTATGAGTGATCCATATGAACACTATGACTGATCCATATGAACACTATGACTGATCCATATAAACACTATGACTGATCCATATAAACACTATGACTGATCCATATGAACACTTTGACTGATCCATATGAACACTATGACTGATCCATATAAACACTTTGACTGATCTATATAAACACTATGATTGATCTATATAAACACTATGATTGATCCATATAAACACTATGACTGATCCATATAAACACTATGACTGATCCATATGAACACTTTGACTGATCTATATAAACACTATGACTGATCCATATAAACACTATGACTGATCCATATAAACACTATGACTAATCCATATAAACACTATGACTGATCCATATGAACACTATGACTGATCCATATAAACACTATGACCGATCCATATGAACACTTTGACTGATCCATGTAAACACTATGACGGATCCATATGAACAGTCTTTAAAGCACTTCCTTCTATTTTTGGACACTTTGATTGATCCATATAAACACTATGACTGATCCATATGAACACTATGACTGATCATATAAACACTATGACTGATCCATATGAACACTATGACTGATCCATATAAACACTATGACTGATCCATATGAACACTTTGACTGATCCATATGAACACTTTGACTGATCCATATAAACACTATGACTAATCCATATGAACAGTCCTTAAAGCACTTCATTCTATTTTTGTACACTATGACTGATCCATATAAACACTTTGACTGATCCATATGAACACTTTGACTGATCCATATAAACACTTTGACTTATCCATTATTAACACTTTGACTGATCCATATAAACACTAAGACGGATCCATATGAACAGTCTTTAAAGCACTTCATTTTATTTTTGGACACTTTGACTGATCCACATAAACACCTTTAAGAGTTCTTCTATAAGGATGATGAATAATTCTGTATGGCCTTAAACATTTCTCTAGCGAACAATCCCCCCCCCCACCCCGACATGTGGGCCCCTAGACAACTACTAGCAAGGTACAATACTCCGTTGAAAAGTATTTTAAATTATTTTTATTTGTTATCCCCCTTAGGGCCACAGTTAAAAAACAATTTATGGGTTTTCACAACTCTTAAAAGCATTAGGAATAACGAAATGGTCAATAGAACAGTTGTATATGTATGTGGTTTGGGGTGTGGGTTATTCTTTGACAACAAGGCTTCATGTCACATGTCTAGTCTTGTGTGTGTGTGTCGGGGGAGGGGGGGGATTACCTTATGAAAACAATGTTTATGGTAACATGTCAAGTTTTACCATCCAGCATACGTCGCCTATCCGCTTTGCTTTTTTTTTAGTTTTACATTACCAAAAACTCAACCTCCCATAACACGTTCATTATTTCATTTTATAGGCAGATTACATTACTTACATACACTGTGATAATCAGATTACACAGGCGTGATTCTGATTTCAAAGAACTTGAAATTCCCAAGAGTTTATCACGGAGTAATGCATAGATGACAGCTTGAATAAACACAACTGCTAACATCAGGGGTAGATTCATATATATTAAGAGGAAGAAAAGAGTGGGATGGAAAAAGGGGGGGGGGGTAAACCTTTCCCGTGACTACCCGCCGCCACCCCGAGGTCAATGTTAAGATATTAATAAATGGTTTCAGGAATGACGGGCAGTTGTTCTGCCCTTGAAACACAACTGTTACGTCATGTAGCCAGCATGATAGATACAGTGACGCCATTAGGGACAATATAAAGTACGTCATTCTAATTTTGGACAATGTTTACTTCCTCCCGCCCTGTCAAAATATGTCACAAATGTCATCCCGCCCCACTTCCCCCAAGACTCACAAAGTAACAAACAACCAGCCAGTCTAAGATACTAGTAACAAACAACCAGCCAGTCTAAGATACTAGTAACAAACAACAAGCCAGTCTAAGATACTAGTAACAAACAACCAGCCAGTCTAAGATACTAGTAACAAACAACCAGCCAGTCTAAGATACTAGTAACAAACAACCAGCCGGTCTAAGTTACTAGTAACAAACAACCAGCCAGTCTAAGATACTAGTAACAAACAACCAGCCAGTCTAAGATACTAGTAACAAACAACCAGCCAGTCTAAGATACTAGTAACAAACAACCAGCCAGTCTAAGATACTAGTAACAAACAACCAGCCAGTCTAAGATACTAGTAACAAACAACCAGCCAGTCTAAGATACTAGTAACAAACAACCAGCCAGTCTAAGATACTAGTAACAAACAACCAGCCGGTCTAAGTTACTAGTAACAAACAACCAGCCAGTCTAAGATACTAGTAACAAACAACCAGCCAGTCTAAGATACTAGTAACAAACAACCAGGCAGTCTAAGATACTAGTAACAAACAACCAGCCCGTCTAAGATACTAGTAACAAACAACCAGGCAGTCTAAGATACTAGTAACAAACAACCAGCCAGTCTAAGATACTAGTAACAAACAACCAGGCAGTCTAAGATACTAGTAACAAACAACCAGCCAGTCTAAGATACTAGTAACAAACAACCAGCCAGTCTAAGATACTCGTAACAAACAACCAGCCAGTCTAAGTTACTAGTAACAAACAACCAGCCAGTATAAGATACTAGTAACAAACAACCAGCCGGTCTAAGTTACTAGTAATAAACAACCAGCCAGTCTAAGATACTAGTAACAAACAACCAGCTGGTCTAAGTTACTAGTAACAAACAACCAGCCAGTCTAAGATACTAGTAACTAACAACCAGCCTGTCTAAGATACGAGTAACAAACAACCAGCCAGTCTAAGATACTAGTAACAAGCAACCAGCCAGTCTAAGATACTAGTAACAAGCAACCAGCCAGTCTAAGATACTAGTAACAAACAACCAGCTGGTCCAAGATACTAGTAACAAACAACCAGCCTGTCTAAGATACTAGTAACAAACAACCAGCTTGTCTAAGATACTAGTAACAAACAACCAGCCGGTCTAAGATACTAGTAACAAACAACCAGCCGGTCTAAGATACTAGTAACAAACAACCAGCCAGTCTAAGATACTAGTAAGAAACAACCAGCCGGTCTAAGATACTAGTAACAAACAACCAGCCAGACTAAGATACTAGTAACAAACAACCAGCCAGTCTAAGATACGAGTAACAAACAACCAGCCAGTCTAAGATACTAGTAACAAACAACCAGCCAGTCTAAGGTACTAGTAATAAACAACCAGCCGGTCTAAGATACTAGTAACAAACAACCAGCCTGTCTAAGATACTAGTAACAAACAACCAGCCAGTCTAAGATACTAGTAACAAACAACCAGCCAGTCTAAGATACTAGTAACAAACAACCAGCCTGTCTAAGATACTAGTAACAAACAACCAGCCAGTCACGGTTACATGTAACACGACAAACCAGCCGTCTACGCTCGGCGCTATTTGCCGAGGAAAGGTGTCAAAGTGAACTAAACCAACAAAACACTGCTTAAAATCCAGGGGCGGAGTTCACATGGGCAGCCATATATATTGTAAACATTTTTTTGCACAGCAAGGGAAAGTATAATTGATGAATTTCCTCAAGCAGTGATTGTGATTCTTTTTAAAGTGATTCTTTTTAAAGTATTAAAAGTTGTTAATTGAGTCAATCGTGACTTCAACTTTCTGGGAACGCTGAATCTCACGACCCCCAAACTTGCCAAACCCGAACTTCCATTTCATAAGGTCCTGCTGAATGGCCTGTAAGTTCCCAAAATGTCATGGGGGCCCTTGATTGCTCATGGTTTCAATCTGTAAAAATGTGAAAACTAAAACCCACTTCCATCCCCCCCCCCCCTCCCCCCTCCAGTGTTAAGAAAATAACGTCAATTTTTTTTTTTTTTTTTTTTTTAAATTCCGATTTTTTTCTGGTGTGTCATTGGTGCGTAACTGGTTGGTTCGCACGGTTCATGCAGGGTATTAACTTTCCAAATAACATTTTAAATGCAATTAGTCCATGTGCTTGGGAAGGATACAAAAAAACAACAAAAAAACAAAAAACACAGCTGCGGGGGAAAAAACAACCGAAAATAATCTCGGGGCTCCTGAGCGTTTACTTCGTACTGCAGGCTTTGCGTTTCTACGGGGGTTGCTCGTTTATCAGAATTATTGCCCCTTTTGCCACCCGAACACCCACAAACAGGGGAGGCTACCGATAACCTCCTTTCAACGTCACGTCATTAACATGTTGGCTACGGCACATCTGGATGGCGTGGAGCGTCGTAGTCGCTTGCATGTTTTTTTTTTTTTAGAGAGAGAGAGTGCTTCGGGACGGGGGTAGTTCCAGTTGGACTGGATGGACCAGAGGAGAGAATGGCCGAAAGAGAGAGAGAGAGAGAGAGAGGGGGGGGGGGCTGAGGGGGAGGGTAAGGCGGGGGGGGGAGGGAGAGGAAGGACGCAAAGAGGGAGAGAAAGATGATACGAGGGATTTAGAGAGAGAGAGTGCTTCGGGACGGGGGTAGTTCCAGTTGGACTGGATGGACCAGAGGAGAGAATGGCCGAAAGAGAGAGAGAGAGAGAGAGAGGGTGGGGGGGCTGAGGGAGAGGGTAAGGCGGAGGGGGGAGGAAGAGGAAGGACTCAAAGAGAGAGAGAAAGATAATTCGAGGGTTTAAGTCAGATGAATTAAGGGGCATGTTACGGTTCGTAGAAATGTTCAGCTATTTAGCGATTGCTGACCCAAGATTCTACATGACATCGGGCGGGACAAATCAGTCGCGAACATCGTTACCCAGGAGGACGGTACCAAGGTACTTCTTTAAGCATCAACATCTACTTCCCCAACAAGCCGAGAGAGGGGTGTTTTTTTTGTTTTTTTTTTTGGGGTGGTTTTTTTTCACACTTAATTTTGCTCCTGGAAAAACTGTTGGATGGTAAATTAATGGCTAAAACTACCATAGTTGGCAATTGCTATTTTTTTAAAAAATGGCTTTACGAAAATAATGTAACTCTGCTACATAAGTGTGGTAGATGCTTTCAAAGAAATAAATAAAAATAGCTTACTGGAATGTCGTTTGCAAAAGGGAGATTTTTGTCTTCTATAGTGGAATGGTCGTTTGTAAAAGGAAGACATTTGTCTCTAATTGGAATGGTCGTTTGCAAGAGGAAGATACTTGTCTCCTATTGCAATGGTCGTTTGCCTCCACAGTTAGAAGAACTTTTGTATCTTTGCTGTATGGAAAATCTATGGATATTTTGTCAAACCTTTAATGAGTATAAGCTTGTCTTGGTTATGACCCCGTAAATGGTTACCTATGGAGTAATTAACACTTCATGGATAATGGCGAAAAAATATTCCACCAGTTTGTTTTGATGTTACTTGTCCGAACAATGGATGCAATCACCGTCCTATGTTGATGTTACCACAGGAAATATATCTTTTTAAATTGTTGGTAGTAAGCTATGCTGCAATAAATACGTTCACGGTATAAATACCTTCAGAGTATTATGTAATAAATACCTTCAGATTATTATGTACCATACCATCAGATTACTATGTGATAAATACCTTCAGAGTACTATGTAATAAACACTTTCAGAGTACGTTGAGAGTTGCTAGCTACTGCCCCATGAAAGTGTCAACTATGAGTTTAATTTTTCAATCATTTGGTTTATTTTGTCAACTATCAAATTTCATTTGTAAATATTCACAATGTTTTTAGGACTTGGCTGAATACGAAACCGTCCGATAGTGATTGTTGAGTGTTCACATAAGTTTGATAATTTTGTTTGCTGACCACTTCCTTGTTTTATTCCCATCATAGGTCCCATACAGGAGCGAGTTGAAGGTAACTAAATGTATTTCAATATCTAATATTTCGCTCTTACAAGTATTAACCCTTCTAACAAACATTGACATTTTTACAAACTTTATCACTCAAACTAACTTTAACGGCCTCAAGACTTGTACACCTACACTATTTTAAGAACACTTTTATGTTTGACGTCATAACTAACGATATCACTCATACAAACACCATCACTCATACTAACAGCAACACTCATACAAACAGCAACACTCATACAAACAGCAACACTCATACAAACATCATCACTCATACTAACAGCAACACTCATACAAACATCATCACTCATACTAACAGCAACACTCATACAAACAGCAACACTCATACAAACATCATCACTCATACTAACAGCAACACTCATACAAACAGCAACACTCATACAAACATCATCACTCATACTAACAGCAACACTCATACAAACATCATCACTCATACTAACAGCAACACTCATACAAACAGCAACACTCATACAAACATCATCACTCATACTAACAGCAACACTCATACAAACAGCAACACTCATACAAACAGCAACACTCATACAAACAGCAACACTCATACAAACAGCAACACTCATACAAACATCAGCACTCATTCAAACATCAGCACTTATACAAACAGCATCATTCATACAAACATCATCACTCATACAAACATCAGCACTCGTACAAATAACATCACTCATACAAACATCAGCACTCATACAAACAGCAAGACTAATACAAACATCAACACGCGCTCTAACACAAACCAGTGAGGCTACAATGAGGCTACACTACAACCAACACCGCTAGGCCCCACCAACTACCAGCTGACGTCTCCGGCACATCCAGCTCCCATCTGAATCATCCACAAATTATCCTCCATGTGCACTTGATTATTCCTCTTGTCCACTCCAGCAGTTTGCATGTTTTCTAATGTAAATCTCTCTTTACCCAACCTGGCACTTAACTGTACTTTGCCACCCGCCCTTCTAACCCCTTTACGTCCCCCCCGCCCCACACCCCTGGGTTTCATCAAACTTATTCCTAGTGTAGTTGATTTCTTTGGTTTTGTTTGGGTTGATGTGAAGTGGACTCCCTGTCATCTAGTACTCCATCTCAGCAGCGGCGTAGCGAGGGTGTTTGGCGCCCGGGGACAAGATTCGCGCCCGGGGACAAGATCCATTTTAAAGCGCCCCTTTTTCTTTTTTTTTTTTGAACTCTCAAGCCTATTATTTTCATCAATAAAATAATACCAAAGCACAATTTGGCGCCCCTAACTAGATGGCGCCCGGGGACATCTGTCCCCCCCCCATGCACCCCCCCGCTACGCCTCTGCATCTCAGTCACCCCACCCTTTTTTTTTAATACTAAAACTCAACTCTTTTTTTCTTCTTATTTTAGAGGGTGTTTGGCGCCCGGGGACAAGATTCGCGCCCGGGGACAAGATCCATTTTAAAGCGCCCCTTTTTCTTTTTTTTTGAACTCTCAAGCCTATTATTTTCATCAATAAAATAATACCAAAGCACAATTTGGCGCCCCTAACTAGATGGCGCCCGGGGACATCTGTCCCCCCCCCCATGCACCCCCTCGCTACGCCTCTGCATCTCAGTCACCCCACCCTTTTTTTTAAATACTAAAACTCAACTCTTTATTTCGTCTTATTTTCTGTTTCTAAATCTGAACCATAATTTTGATCATTTCAAGTATGTTTGTGTTGTAATCTTTTCAATATTTGACTGGGTAGAAAAAAAAATTTAAATCTCTATAAGGTCCACAACTCTGGTGTCAAATCTATGTAGCCAATAGAATGTTACTGATAGATGTCGTCTAGATTTCCATTCCATAACATTAATCCTGAGATATTTTTTTTTGTTTTTAAAAGACTTTGACTCCGGACAGAGCAATTGACATAAAATTTGATCAAAACATCATGAGGATATGTGACTTCATCAATTTTTATAAACAGGGTCGCCTCATACAGACATTTGATCCAAGCAGGTCTCATAAATAACTGGGATCAATTTTTTTTTTCCCCAAGATTATCGGACGATTGCTTGCTGGTGTCGAATTACCCTCGTATCTTTTCTATCTCTCCTCTTCTTGAACTCTATCCTCGTGGTTCTAAGTCATGTGATCGTGGCGTTCATGAAGTTAATTTGCATATTGGCCTATTCTTGGTTTCATTTCAATTGTGCTCTAATAATATTTAATATGCCGTTTATAGTTAACTCTCTCATTACATATGTATGTTGTCAAACATTTGGCATTTCGTTATGTTTATGTTCTGTTCACTAAAGAGATTTCTTGGGGGGGGGGTGGTGTAGATGTATGAGTTGGAGGATAGAGGTGTGAGTTGTAGGGTAGAGGTGTGAGTTGGAGCAAAGAGGTATTACTGGGGTGAAAGAGATTTGAGTGGGAGGATAGAGGTATGAGTGGGGTGAATGAGGTTTGATTTGGATTACGTCTTGGAAGGGAGGGTCTGACAAGAGGGCGAAGGAGTATGAATGGGTAAAATATGAAAATACCTGTCGTAATGGAAGGCAAATGACCCTTTGAGGCGCCTGACATCATGCGAGGCACATGACCCTTTGAGGTGCCTGACATCATGGGAGGCACATGACCCTTTGAGGCGCCTGACATCATGGGAGGCACATGACCGTTTGAGGCGCCTGACATCATGGGAGGCACATGACCCTTTGAGGCGCCTGACATCATGGGAGGCACATGACCCTTTGAGGCGCCTGACGTCATGGGAGGCGCATGACCCTTTGAGGCACCTGACATCATGGATCATGGGAGGCACATGACCCTTTGAGGTGCCTGACATCATGGGAGGCACATGACCCTTTGAGGCGCCTGAGATCATGGGAGGCACATGACCCTTTGAGGCGCCTGACATCATGGATGGCACATGACCTTTTGAGGCGCCTGACATCATGGATGGCACATGACCCTTTGAGGCGCCTGACATCATGGGAGGCACATGACCCTTTGAGGCGCCTGACATCATGGGAGGCACATGACCCTTTGAGGCGCCTGACGTCATGGGAGGCACATGACCCTTTGATGCGCCGGACGTCATGGGAGGCACATGACCCTTTGAGGCGCCTGACATCATGGGAGGCACATGACCCTTTGAGGCGCCTGACGTCATGGGAGGCACATGACCCTTTGAGGCGCCTGACATCATGGATCATGGGAGGCACATGACTTAATGGGATAATCATGACGTAAATGGAGACACATGACGCATTGTGAGACATGTGACGTCATAGGGGCCACAAGATGGTACCAATCACTTTATATGTAATATAAATCACGCTTTAGAAGTGTAGATAAATGTGAAGACTTTCAGCATTTGTCCAGAACCAGTTGTTTCCCCTGGCGCTTGTTGCTTTGGCATGGCGGCATATCTAATCATATGCCAGACGCCATGTCTAACCATAATTGGTGTGTACTTGATTTAATACAACTGGTTTATTTCAAACTTTATGTGGCATATGGTTGTACTTTTTCAATGTTGTTATCTGTAATTGTAACGAGCTACAAATGTAAGCCACTTTACTTCTACCAGACATTTGGTTAGGGTTACGGTTTGGTCTCGGCTGTAAATGGTGTTTTATTTAGTGAACAGAATCTCTGCAAGACTTTCGTTAACGTTCTTGTGATGATAGCGTGACTCTACTCACTGATGGTAGTGTGACTCTACTCACTGATGAGAGTGTGACTCTACTCACTGATGGTAGCATGACTCTACTCACTGATGGTAGCGTGACTCTACTCACTGATGATAATGTGACTCTACTCACGATAGCGTGACTCTACTCACTGATGATAGTGTGACTCTACTCACTGATGGTAGTGTGACTCTACTCACTGATGGTAGTGTGACTCTACTCACTGATGGTAGTGTGACTCTACTCACTGATGGTAGTGTGACTCTACTCACTGATGACGGTTATTGCGGAGATTTCCTGTTTGAAATATTAAATTGTGTAACTGACCCCCTGACCCCCCCCCCCCCCCCCCCCCCATTGACAGGCATCGAACATCAACCAAGCTTTCTTTGCTTGTCTGTGAAAATCATGACGTTCTTGAATGAATATCAGATTACCCACCGACAGACAAAACAAAAATGACAGTCTGACTTTTGACAACCGAAGTCTCAATCAACAACTGTCGAAACCGAAAATTAACTGGAAGTTAACATTTCTTTTTGGACCGAAAACGAAACTACGCTAAATGTTATCAAATTGCGCCGAAACCTAAGCCGGAATTCGGTTGGTCTCTATCTTACAGCTATACTTTACAGCTATACTTTACAGCTATATTTTACAGTTATAGTTAACCTTCTTCCTACAATTTGAGCCAAAAAGTTTAAAATTGCTTGGGAAAAACTACAATGTTCCCCTAGGACGGTGTTACCCATACGACCGTATTGCCTCTAAGACTGTATTGCCCATAGGACCCTATTACCCATACGACCGTATTACCCATAGGACCGTATTACCCGTAGGTCCGTATTACCCGTTGGACAGTATTGCCCGTAGGACAGTATTTCAAATAGGACCGTATTGCCCGTAGGACCGTAAGGCCCGTTGGACCGTAGGACCGTATTGCCCGTTGAACCGTATTTCCCGTAGGACCGTATTACCCGCAGGTCCGTATTGCCCGTAGGACCGTATTGCCCGTTGAACCGCATTTCCCGTAGGACCGTTTTACCCGCAGGTCCGTATTACCCGTTGGACCGCATTACCCGTTGGTTCTGGTAATTAAAGCCACCCACAGGCTGAAGGCCCTACATGTTTCCTATCACGCTGTTGATGGCGCCATCAACACTTTACTGTAGTCGCTGAGAACTTTAGTTGTGCTGTCTTTATCTCTCTAAATCTCCTGAACTTTAACCTAAACTTGTGACTTGCACATGCGCAGTAGCTGAATGATAAAAAAAGAACATATTTTTTCTATACACTTTGAAAAACGCTCCATAAAGACATGTCGTGAGAGACGTGGCTTCGAATGCTCTTAGTTACCATGGCGACCGTCAAAGATCCCTTCCAATGTGAATTAATTTTGTGCACGAATCACATGACCAAGAGAGTACGCAACACGAATATGACGTCAGTTCATTGTTCAGAGCTTAGGTTGAACAAAACTCAAATGATAATTGTTGTATGCCTCTCCCGTACAGTAAATGAGAGAGCTCCTACATTGTGTACAACACGCACGTGTGAAGGGTAGTGGAGAAGTAAAGGGATATCGCAAAAACCAGTGTGTCTATTTATAGAACTGTGCTAATCTCACTCACGTCTGCTGTGTAGGACACAGTTTCAAAGTTTAGCTGAAAGAATGAGACGCAGCAAACAATGTTCTCTTTCATTATCAGGCCAGGGTGTTCAATGTTTGTCTGCTAGTATTAGGGATCGCCGAGATGCACCCCTTGGGGGTAAACTGAGAGTTAAAAATAAACACTTGGTGGTTTTTTTTTCTTTTCATTCTCTCTTCGATTATTTTTCAGTGGTAAGCTCTCGATACCTGGCTAAGTGTAGCATATCGATACCTGGCTAAGTGTAGCATATCGATACCTAGCTAAATGTAGCATATCGATACCTGGCTAAATGTAGCATATCGATACCTGGCTAAGTGTAGCATATCGATACCTGGCTAAGTGTAGCATATCGATTCCTGGCTAAGTGTAGCATATCGATACCTGGCTAAGTGTAGCATGACGATACGTCGCTGTTGTAGCTTAACATTACATTCGAAAAGTTGGAGAGAGAGAAAACCCATCGCAATAAAGAATGCATGGATGGAAAGAAATAATCCTATGACATTGAAAAAATATTAATCAATTTTTGAAAGAGAAACACGATGGATGAAAATAGAGAATCCATGGATTGAAAGAGATAATCCATGAGTTAAAAAGAGGATCACCGTTTGGAAGGAAAGAATACGTGGATGGACAGAGATAGTCCATCAAGGGAAAATGAGAATTCTTGGATTGAAAGAGATAATCTATTGATGGAAATATAGAATCCATGGCTTAAAAGGAGAATCCACGCATGGAAGAATAGAAATCGTGGATGGCATAAGCGAATCTGCGAATTAACTAAGAGAATCCATGGATGGAAAGAGATAATATCCCCGAATTGAAATAAAGACTCCATGTATGGAAAGAGATAATTTATGGAAGGAAAGATAGAATCCATGGGATCGAAAGAGATAACATCCATGCATTGAAATAAAGTCTCCGTGTATGGAAAGAGATAATTTATGGAAGGAAAGATAGAATCCATGGAAAGAAAGATAGAATCCATGGGATCGAAAGAGATAACATCCATGCATTGAAATAAAGTCTCCGTGTATGGAAAGAGATAATTTATGGAAGGAAAGATAGAATCCATGGAAAGAAAGATAGAATCCATGGATGAAAAGAGAGAATCCATGGATGGAAAGAGAGAATCCATGGATGGAAAGATGGAATCCATGGGTGGAAAGAGAGAATCCATGGATGGAAAGATGGAATCCATGGCTGGAAAGATGGAATCCATGGGTGGAAAGAGAGAATCCATGGCATCTCGAGAGAGATGAAACATTTAATTGATAAGATCCGCTGAGATTTTTCCTCGTCTTCTCTTAGAAACAATTTACATCCAGGCACCTCCATTTAACTGGAGTATTGAGGGGGGTGGGGGTGGTGGGCTGGGCTGGGGTGAAATGGGGTTAAGGTACCTCCAGGGAACTATGGGTGGCCCTAAACACGATGACATGCTGGTGCAGTGATTGCCACTCTTCTCGACCTAGTTCTAGCCGTTCCGTGGTCAGCCATAGTGTTTGGCGAAAGCAATGACGTAATAAAGGGTGGGTGGTGGGGGGGGAGTGTAGCACACGTCACGAGGCGTGTCCTCATACAATTTTCTTGGGCCCACGGTCGACACCATATCTTTTATCATATGATTAAGTTACATAAACAAGCCCCAACGGACGCGTTCAATTCATGTTGCAGCCCAATCGAACTATAATCACAATGACGCCCTGATTAACCCGATGCAACCCTACGTATCTCCACGAATACGCCTCTGGTTCAATGGCTCTAAGCCTACACTCACAATCCAAGGCCCAAGGGTCCTATGCCTGCCCAGGGTTGCAAAACCTACCAGCCACGCTGCTGGTTTAAGGGACCTGTACCTAATCAGCCGCGCCCCTGGTTCAAGGGTCCTACGCCTGCCAGCCACGCCCCTGGCTCAAGACATTGCAAAGCGTCGCCCAAGTAGCTTCGTGACGTGTACGGTAGAGTTTTAAAGTTATTTTTTTTGTTTGACCAGAAATCTCCCGAGTAAATATGAGGCCTCAAGGTTGAGTCGTCCCCACGTTGCATCCGTGCTGCTCCGTTGAAACAAGGTAAATGACAGAGCAGCACTTTGGCTGTTTTGTAACCAGCTCCTGTTGAACATGACGCGGGCTATGTTGTCGGGGTTCAAATCTCTGCTTCGCTGGTGAGGCCGGTGCCTGATGACCTAGGATGCGGCATGCAGTACAGAGCCACGTAATGGAACATGTCAGTCTATTCAGTTTCATAACGTGTTCTACCAACAAGTCAAGAAAGTCATTTTTTTTTTTTTACACAATTCCTTTGCACAAGGGAACACAGTTTTTTTCCAAACATGATTACGAATAGACCCCCCACACAATCCCCCTCCCCACACATCTTCTAAATCTCTACACGTCTCCATTTTAAACTCCTCACGGTTCCCATCCCCCCCCCCCCCACCCACAGAACTAAAAAATAAAATATATTGGAAAGGGCTTAATATTATATTAAATCCCTTGATTTTAAAATTAATAAAATGGGTATCCTTTCTTTAATCGCTAGACCTGTGGAGTGAATGAGTGCTTGTCATGGAACACGGTCACGTGATGAGCTTTCCGTTCTCTCCACCTTAAGATGTTACACCACTTTTGTATAAGAACGACAACTCCGCTGTTGGCACGTCACGTGACGTTAGATCCTTCCTTTTCTTTTAAATTTAAAAAACACATTTTTACTAATTCTGTTTACCAGGCCTACCCCACCCCACCCCACCCCAACCACCCACCAACACACACATACACACACACAAACTTTTCCTACCACTTCCTAACTTCCTACACGACCTGGGTCTCCTTGCTTCCTCTTTCTGAGGTTTAAATTTTTGCACTAACTTATCCAAGTCTTCATCCTAAATCCATAAGTGTATCCATTGAGATCAAATACTGGCTTAGATTCATCTGATCTTTCGCTTATCAAAATTAACCCCCACCCCCCTTGATATCGTAACCTAGTAGATTACCCCTTGATATCGTTACCTAGTAGATTATCCCTTGATATCGTTACCTAGTGGATTACCCCTTGATATCGCTACCTAGTAGATTACCCCTTGATATAGTTACCTAGTAGATTACCCCTTGATATAGTTACCTAGTAGATTACCCCTTGATATAGTTACCTAGTAGATTACCCCTTGATATAGTTACCTAGTAGATTACCCCTTGATATAGTTACCTAGTAGATTACCCCTTGATATAGTTACCTAGTAGATTACCCCTTGATATAGTTACCTAGTAGATTACCCCTTGATATCGTTACCTAGTAGATTACCCCTTGATATAGTTACCTAGTAGATTACCCCTTGATATAGTTACCTAGTAGATTACCCCTTGATATAGTTACCGAGTAGATTACCCCTTGATATAGTTACCTAGTAGATTACCCCTTGATATAGTTACCTAGTAGATTACCCCTTGATATCGTTACCTAGTAGATTACCCCTTGATATAGTTACCTAGTAGATTACCCCTTGATATCGTTACCGAGTAGATTACCCCTTGATGAGAACCCGCACTATAGTAATTAGTAAAACAAAATAATGTGTCCAAAAAGAATTTGAGGCAAAATTTTAATGTGTCAACTGAAAAAAAGTTTCTACCGAATTTCCGTTCGATCAAACTTCCGTCGATGAATTTTCCGTCGATGAATTTTCCGTCAACGAAATTTCTTTCGATCAAATTTCCGGTAACCCATTTTTAAATCTTTCTTTATTCACCTCTGCAATACCCACCAATACCTCATCAATACCCAACAACACCCCACCACTATCCCATCAAAACGCCACCAATACCCACCAATACTTCATCAATACCTGTCCCAGTTGGCCTTGTATTACTTTCTGATTGATGCTAGCTAATGTTGGCTCAATCATTCTTTTAGCCACAATCTTTGAATACATATATACCTTGTCTTTTAATGACCTTTGACATTTTATTGTTGACCGTTATCCCCCCCCCCCCGCCTTTTGCAGCTCTTTAGGATCGTTGATGCACAATCCCTTGATACACAAACCCATGATGCACAATCCCTTTACACAATCTCTTCATGCTTAATCCTTTTACACAATCCCTTGATACACAATCCCTTGATACACAATCCCATGATGCATAATCCCTTGATGCACAATCCATTGATGCACAATCCATTGATGCACAATCCCTCGATACACAATTCGTTGATATACAATCCCTTGATACACAATCCCTTTACACAATCCCTTGATGCACAATCCCTTGATACACAATCCATTGATACACAATCCCTTGTTACACAATTCCTTGTTAGCCAATGGCACGAGATCAATGATGGTTTACAAAGAGGTCAGAGGTATTAGCAATCGAAAAAATAATAAATATTCTTGACACCCCCCAAAAATAAATAAATAAATAATAATACCATTATGATAGCTACACAAAACACCACAACACCACCCATACCATGTCTACACCACACCACTACAAGACAGATACGATATGTTGGACAAAATGTAAACCCAATTCTTCCGTTCAAAGTTGATTGGCTCTATCAACTGCACGGCTCTATCAACTGCACTCCACGGTGTAGAACTGCGGTTCAAGTTCTCTCTTCTCGTTGCTTTATCATTTGTGACTGCCCCCAACCACCTTTTCCCCCCTCCAACCCACCTTGTCCCCTAAAACCATCATGTTCCCCCAACCCACCTTGTCCCCCCAACCCACCTTTTCCCCCAACTCACCTTGTCCCCCAAAACCACCATGTTCCCCCAACCACCTTGTCCCCCAAAACCACATTGTTCCCCAATCCACCTTGTTCCGCCAACCCACCTTGTTCCCCTAACTAACCTTGTCCCCCAAAACCACCATGTTCCCCAACCCACCTTGTTCCCCCAACCCACCTTGTCCCCCAAAACCACCATGTTCCCCCAACCACCATGTTCCCCCAACCACCTTGTTCCCCCAAAACCACCTTGTTCCCCCAACCCACCTTGTTCCTCCAACCCACCTTGTTCCCCTACCCTCCTTGTTTCCCTACCCACCTTGTTTCCCTATCCACCTTATTCCCGTCCAACCCACCTTGTTCCCTTCCAACCCACCTTGCTCCCTTCCAACCCACCTTGTTCCCCCAACCCACTTTGTCCTCCCAACCCACCTTGCCCCTCTCCCCCCCCCAACCCACCTTGTTTCTCCATCACACAACGACCGGGTTTCTACCACGACTCCCAAATTCCCACATCTCCCCCTCTCCCCTCCCTGAAAGGGGGGTGGGGGCCCACATTCTCACATATTTTTTTTTCTCCCTCTCTCTCTCCCGTGTTCGTTTCGGGTGACTCGCCTGTAGCGCTAGTTCCCTCCCCTAAGATAGCAGAGTTCAGTTTCTGTTAACAATATAGAAAAGAAAGATAGGTTTTCCCCTTTGTACACTGGAACATTTCTTACTTCTTCCTCGAGGGCTTATCTTTCCATCTCATCCCAAAGCTCATTGGTTAGATGTGAAATATTCACTAGCTTAGTTTCACTATTCACTTGGACAATTTCAACTTTCACTGTTGTGCACATTCGCCGGACTTAACCTCACCATCTCCCCCACAACCTGACCTGACTCGTGTGTGGGTTGTTGTTTTTTTTTCTGTGTGAAATTAAGGTAAGTCCAGTGTGTCATTAATCCCCTTTATCTTAAGCCTAAGGCTAATCACCCTCGCCGTGCGGGCACCACGGCTTGACCTATTTCATCTCCCAGAGATGCGCACACATTGATGGATCGTTGAACACGATTTGTTGACGTATGTAAACACGTGGCTATTATAACGGCGTTGTTTTCAAACTGCTGGCATTACATCACCACATCACACGGGGAATCAACCGTTGATATCTTGTAGCAACAGCCACCCGGATGTACAGATCAGGGGGCGCTCGCCGTGGATAACCATCTGTTTACTTATGGTAAACCATCTGTTTACTTATGGTAAACCATCTGTTTATATATTACAAGCCATCTATTGACTTATTATATGTAATAATAATAATAATAATAATAATAAGTGGTCTTATATAGCGCGGTACCCCGGCCTAGGGCTGGGCTCACCGCGCTGTACATATATAGCAAAGAGGCATAATCATAATATTAAAATAAAATACATAAATGAAATAAAAACAACATATAAGCAAAACAACACCATAGGTATATTCATCCACCCACACCAGACATTTTTACAAGGAAACCCATGTACGTTTATCGGTTTATAGGAGGAGAATCAGTCAGAGTAGTATAGTTTAAATAGATGTGTTTTGAGTGCAGTTTTGAAGGCCTGTGTGGTTGTTATATTGCGGATGTGTAGTGGCAAAGAATTCCATTGTTTGGGGGCGCAGAAAGAGAAAGATCGTTCACCATATAATTTAGTGCGTGTCTTGGGAACGGACAGAATACGCGAGTCTGCGGAGGAGCGAAGTTGTCGAAGGGGTGAATAGACAGAAAGAAGTTCAGTTAGATAGGAAGGGCAGGAATCCGAGAAAAAGTTGTGACAGAGAAGAGACAGCTTGTAGTCAATGCGTGCCTGTATAGGGAGCCAATGTAGTGAGTGGAGTAGTGGAGTGACGTGATCGCGTTTTTTTGCCTTAAGAACAAGCCTAGCAGCAGAGTTTTGAACTTTCTGCAGTTTTTCTATAAAATGTTTCGGTGAACCTGACAGAAGTGAGTTGCAATAGTCAAGACGAGAGAGAACAAGAGCACAGACTAGAGTTTTTGTTGCGCTAACTGTCAGGTAGTGGCGGATGGAGCTGATCTGACGGATGGCGGTGTATGCCGAACGACAAATGTGAGAGATATGTTTATCGAGAGACATGTTGTTAGAAAGAATATAACCAAGATTCCTAGCAGAGGGTGTAAACTGTATGTCGGAGTTACCTACTTGAAATGAGGTGGGAAGAGTTGAGGTAGAGGATGATTTGTGATTGTAAATGAGGAGTGCTTCTGTTTTGTCATCATTAAGCTTCAACTTGCTGAGTGTCATCCAAGACTTGACATCATCAATGCACCCCCGCAAAGTCTGGACAGTGGAATCGACAAGAGATGGATGGGTATGCATGTATAGCTGCGTATCATCTGCAAATGACTGGTTCTCAACAGCATGCCTCCCGAGCAAGAGGAGCAGTGGCCTGGTATACATTATGAATAGAACCGGACCCAAAACGGACCCCTGTGGCACTCCGTACACCAAATCAGCACTGCCGGAGAGACAGCCATCGACAGAGACCATTTGCGTTCTATCAGAGAGGTAGGACCTAAACCAAGCCAAAACCGAACCAGAAATTCCAAAGTAGTTTTCAAGGGTTTTGAAAAGGATTTCATGGTCAACAGTGTCAAAGGCCGCACTGAGGTCTAAGAGGATCAAAATGGAGACATTACCGCTGTCCATTGCGCGCAAGAGGTCATTACTGACTCTCAAGAGAGCTGTCTCCGTGCTATGGAAATGTCTATAGGCCGACTGATTAGAACTGAGAAGAGAGTGATCATTTAAGTAAGCAAAAAGTTGTTTTAGGACTAGTTTTTCAATAACTTTAGATAAAAATGATAAGTTAGATACAGGTCTATAGTTTTTTAAATTATTTTCATCCAGACCGGGCTTCTTAAGCAATGGTTTGATGACAGCTGATTTGCAAAGAGGCGGAACAGTGCCAGAATATAAGCTTTCATTTATTATGCGGGTTATTGTTGGGAGCAAGATATCTAATGACTCAACCAACAGGGGGGTTGGGATGGGATCCAAATAACATGACGTATGTTTAGATTTTAGGATTATATTTTTTACCTCAAGTTCTGAAACAGGTTTAAAAATATTAAAATGGGAAGTAAGACAAGGGAAAGGAGGCAATTCAAGGGGAGGGGCATCAAGACGATCAAGCTCAGCTCGAATGTCAGCTACTTTGCTTGTAAAGAAATTACAGAAAATATCTGGTTGCTTGGGCAGGGGAAACACCGAAGGAAGCGCAGTTCCTTTGTTACTCCCCCTAAGGTGACCACAAACATCAAACAACTGCCTGCTGGTTTTACCCATAGTTATC
The DNA here is from genome assembly GCA_964033795.1 of Lymnaea stagnalis. Classification (NCBI taxonomy): domain Eukaryota; kingdom Metazoa; phylum Mollusca; class Gastropoda; family Lymnaeidae; genus Lymnaea; species Lymnaea stagnalis. Next base: position 1,003,457 of record CAXITT010000116.1, read on the forward strand.
TTTTGGCTAAAATACGTAGTCTTTGCACGACAAACAATCTGATTGACACGCTTCTTGGCAGCGTAAAATATCTGCTTAAAAACCACAAGACCTGACCTTAACCACTTCTTTTCTGCACTACGGCGCTCTTTCTTGGCACTGCGTAGTTCCTCCTTTATGGTCGCATACCAGGGAGATGACCGCTTTAAACTAAAATTGCGGCGGGTGACAGGGGCGTGTCGGTCAAGCACAGCACGCAATGCACGGTCTAGTGATTCCAATGTAGGGCAGAGGGCAGGGGACACTTCTACACTTAGGTCATGCTTAAATGCATCCCTGTTTATAGCTCGCAGACTGCGCACCTCCCTAAACTGAGGGAGAGGGTTGGGGCCACTAACACTAAGTTCACAAATAACACAGAAGTGGTCAGAGGACAGCTCTTGTGTGATTGAAGTAGATCTAACTACACCATCTTGAGGCCTATGTAGTACCCAGTCAAGAATATGTCCACGATTATGAGTCGGTTGGTCGACCGATTGGTGAAGACACACATTATAAACATAATCTGTTTACACATTATAAATCATATTACAAACCGTCTGTTGATATATTACAAACCGTCCGTTGACATATTACAAACCATATGTTTACTTATTACAAACCATCTGTTTACATAGTACAAACCATCATGGGCGACCGCAGAAAACTTTCTAGGGGGGTGGGGGCAAAAAAACCGATTAACTTTCCAGGGGGAAGGGGGCAAAATTTTTTTAGTAATGTTTTAATATAGTTTTAATTTACTGTAGCGTATTTGTATGGTGAACGAACGGACAGGACATCAGCTTAGGTACTTTCTCTTTATTTTCTCTTTACTTTAATACATTTTTTTGACTATTTTTGTCTAAAAATGTTGTATCCAATCAATCCAGGGGGGGGGGCAAGCCCCCCCCCTTGCTTCCCCCCTGCGGGCGCCCATGCAAACTATCTGTTTACATATTACAAACCATCTGTTTACATATTACAAACCATCTGTTTACATATTACAAACCATATGTTTACATATTACCAACCATCTGTTTACATATTACAAACCATCTGGTTACATATTACCAACCATCTGTTTACATATTACAAATCATCTGTTTACATATTACAAACCATCTGTTTACATATTACAAACCATCTGTTTACATATTACAAACCATCTGTTTACATATTACAAACCATCTGTTTACATATTACAAACCATCTGTTTACATATTACAAACCATATGTTTACATATTACAAATCATATGTTTACATATTACAAACCATCTGGTTACATATTACCAACCATCTGTTTACATATTACAAATCATCTGTTTACATATTACAAACCATCTGTTTACATATTACAAACCATCTGTTTACATATTACAAAATTTACATATTACAAACCATCTGGTTACATATTACCAACCATCTGTTTACATATTACAAATCATCTGTTTACATATTACAAACCATCTGTTTACATATTACAAACCATCTGTTTACATATTACAAACCCTATGTTTACATATTACAAACCATCTGTTTACATATTACAAACCATCTGTTTACATATTACAAACCATCTGTTTACATATTACAAACCATATGTTTACATATTACAAATCATATGTTTACATATTACAAACCATCTGGTTACATATTACCAACCATCTGTTTACATATTACAAATCATCTGTTTACATATTACAAACCATCTGTTTACATATTAGAAACCATATGTTTACATATTACAAACCATCTGTTTACATATTACAAACCATCTGTTTACATATTACAAACCATCTGTTTACATATTACAAACCATCTGTTTACATATTACAAACCATCTGTTTACATATTACAAACCATCTGTATACATGCATGGGCGCTGGCAATATTCAGGTTGTATTTCAAGTGTAGGTCGTCTCTGTTCATCCACGTGTTCATCAGTTGCTATAGGATACTGTGTGTCACGTGTTCATCGGTTGCTATGGAATACTGTGTGTCACGTGTTCATCAGTTGCTATAGGATGCTGTGTGTCACGTGTTCATCGGTTGCTAATGGGGTGCTATTTTTTTAAGCACTTCGTTCAATGTTGACAGCGAGGCATAAGTTGACAAGTGTATCTAGCTTCTACCGTAACAATGCATGATAAGATGTTCAGACACCACTCTCTAAGAAGTTCTCCATAGCCTGTTAGATAATCTTCATTAGACACCACTCTCTAAAGAAGTTCTCCATAGTCTGTTAGATAATCTTCATAGTGGTTAAGCCTGATGAAGTCTGACCTCACGCACCGATTAAGCCTGACCTCACATACAGGTTTAATTCTGACCTCACGTACCGGTTAAGCCTGACCTCACATACAGGTTTAATTCTGACCTCACGTACCGGTTAAGCCTGACCTCACATACAGGTTTAATTCTGACCTCACGTACCGGTTAAGCCTGACCTCACATACAGGTTTAATTCTGACCTCACGTACCGGTTAAGCCTGACCTCACATACAGGTTTAATTCTGACCTCACGCACCGATTAAGCCTGACCTCACATACATGTTTAATTCTGACCTCACGTACCGGTTAAGCCTGACCTCACATACAGGTTTAATTCTGATCTCACGTACCGGTTAAGCCTGACCTCACATACAGGTTTAATTCTGACCTCACGTACCGGTTAAGCCTGACCTCACATACAGGTTTAATTCTGATCTCACGTACCGGTTAAGCCTGACCTCACATACAGGTTTAATTCTGATCTCACGTACCGGTTAAGCCTGACCTCACATACAGGTTTAATTCTGATCTCACGTACCGGTTAAGCCTGACCTCACGTACCGGTTAAGCCTGACCTCACGTACCGGTTAAGTTTTCCAAGACCACAACTCGAGTTTATCTGGCCACTCGGGACGACTTGCCTTACGTCTGACAGACAGCGGTCGCAGGTCCATTAATTACTGCTACCCTCATTAGACAACTGGGGCGCCTTCTGGATTGTTTCGTACTGTAAATAAACACGGTAGAAGAAATTGTTCGGTATTTCATTGTGCTACACATGTGACATGTAGGCACATCTAGTCAGTCAAACTGTAACTTGTGTGACCTTTAGGCACATCTAGTGAGTCAAACTGTAACACATGTGACATGTAGGCACATCTAGTGAGTCAAACTGTAACTTGTGTGACCTTTAGGCACATCTAGTGAGTCAAATGTAACACATGTGACATGTAGGCACATCTAGTGAGTCAAACTGTAACACATGTGACACGTAGGCACATCTAGTGAGTCAAACTGTAACACATGTGACATATAGGCACCTCTAGTGAGTCAAACGGTAACATGTGTGACATGTAGGCACATCTAGTGAGTCCAACTGTAACACATATTAATATGAGCTACAAAGAATTATTGAAAACAAAGTTCAATTCAGCCATTTTGAGCTTTGTTGTCAAAAAAGGGTAATATAAAAAAGGGTAATACAAAAAGGGTAATATAAAAAAGGGTAATACAAAAAGGGTAATATAAAAAAGTTAATATTAAAAAGGGTAATAAAAAAAGAATTGACATAATTCGTTCATTAATAATTTAAAAGTTCATTAAAAATAACACGAAATTACTAAATTAATTAACATATTGGATTGGATGTAAGTCTCTCTACTGACAATATTAATAGCAAATATGTGACTTAAGCATATACGGAGACACTTGATACAAAATGATAACAACACATCCCCATTGTAAGCAATAACTTTCTATGTTGAACATTGACTTTTATGTTGAACATTGACTTTCTATGTTGAAAATTGACTTTCTATGTTGAACATTGACTTTCTATGTTGAACATTGACTTTCTATGTTGAACATTGACTTTTATGTTGAACATTGACTTTCTATGTTGAACATTGACTTTCTATGTTGAACATTGACTTTCTATGTTGAACATTGACTTTCTATGTTGAACATTGACTTTTATGTTGAACATTGACTTTCTATGTTGAACATTGACTTTCTATGTTGAACATTGACTTTCTATGTTGAACATTTACTTTCTATGTTGAACATTGACTTTTATGTTGAACATTGACTTTCTTTGTTGAACATTGACTTCTTATGTTGAACATGTTGAACATTGACTTTATATGTTGAACATTGACTTTCTATGTTAAACATTGACTTTTATGTTGAACATTGACTTTCTATGTTGAACATTGATTTTTATGTTGAACATTGACTTTCTATGTTGAACATTGACTTTCTATGTAGAACATTGACTTTCTTTGTTGAACATTGACTTCTTATGTTGAACATTGTCTTTCTATGTTAAACATTGGCTTTCTATGTTGAACATTGGTTTTCTAATGTTGAACATTGATTTTCTATGCTTGAAATTAACTTCCTTTTTATGTTTAACATCAATTTTCTATGTTTAAACATAAACGTTGTCTGTTGTTTTTTTTCTTTAAACTTTCGATTCAAAAAGCAGGAAGATATAGCTCTAAATTGTTTTCTGACATTGTTTGGCCAACCTGTTCGTGGTTGTCATCAGGGATGCGAGATAAAAGCAACATCAACCCCCCCCCCCCCCCCAAGAGCACCCCAGTTGTCTGTGTGTCATGGTATCATGAAGTGCAATTGTATATTTGATACATTCAAGACACTAAACACTAGAAGCGCACCTGCAACGTGTCTTTTTAAAACGCATGCCCGCCTCAATCATTCAATCATTCAATTATTCAGTCATTCAACTCACCAATCGTTGGACTGATTTCAAAAGATTAACAGTAGGATTTAATTTAAATTGTGTCAAGTAATTTTGAAGTAATAATTACGTATACAACCCGTTATTTAGACATCGGTCAACTACATACGAGGATATGTTATCTGCCTGGTACAGCAATCGGTCAACTACATACTATATGTATCTGTCTGATACAGCAATCGGCCAACATCATGATATGTCATCTGCCTGGTACAGCAATCGGTCAACATCATGATATGTCATCTGCCTGGTACAGCAATCGGTCAACTACATACGTTTGATGTTATCCGTCTGGAACAGCAATTGATCAGCTACATACTATAACATGTTACCTGTCGAGTACAGCAATTGATCAGCTACATACTATAACATGTTACCTGTCGAGTACAGCAATTGATCAGCTACATACTATAACATGTTACCTGTCGAGTACAGCAATTGATCAGCTACATACTATAACATGTTACCTGTCGAGTACAGCAATTGATCAGCTACATACTATAACATGTTACCTGTCGAGTACAGCAATTGATCAGCTACATACTATAACATGTTACCTGTCGAGTACAGCAATTAATCAGCTACATACTATAACATGTTACCTGTCGAGTACAGCAATTGATCAGCTACATACTATAACATGTTACCTGTCGAGTACAGCAATTGATCAGCTACATACTATAACATGTTACCTGTCGAGTACAGCAATTGATCAGCTACATACTATAACATGTTACCTGTCGAGTACAGCAATTGATCAGCTACATACTATAACATGTTACCTGTCGAGTACAGCAATTGATCAGCTACATACTATAACATGTTACCTGTCGAGTACAGCAATTGATCAGCTACATACTATAACATGTTACCTGTCGAGTACAGCAATTGATCAGCTACATACTATAACATGTTACCTGTCGAGTACAGCAATTGATCAGCTACATACTATAACATGTTACCTGTCGAGTACAGCAATTGATCAGCTACATACTATAACATGTTACCTGTCGAGTACAGCATTTTATTTCTCCAAATCTTTCAGGAAACGGAATGGGGAGACCTCTTTGCTCCCCCTTGTCATCTCCGTTTTGGTCCTCGGCCAAAGCTCAGGGATTCAATTATCCGGCACTCGTGATTGGCTTAACCTGTGACCCGAAATCTCTATCTATAGGACGATCGGCCTTTTGAGAATAGCTTCTTTAAATGCTTGAACATTAATTTGGTTTATTTTGATGTATGACAGACAGGGAGAGAAGCGAAGTGAATTGGCTCGGTAAGCACGTTAATTCTCTCCCTTTAGGTGTGTGATAGGAGAACAGGCGAGGTAACTCTCTCAGCAATGGATTTTCATTTCATTCTGCTTCTAGCCAGGAGCAATAAGAGTTAACCTTGTTTTCATACACAAGTGTTTTTTTAAGAGGGGGTGGGGGGTGGGGGGGATAATCGTAACAGAGAAATGAAAGTGAGAGTTGTCTCATTGTAATACATCCGTTCAAAATGTCTTGCCAAGGCTAAGTGTTAGTATGTCAATGGTTCTCAATCAGTGCATGGCGCCCCACACGTTTTTTTTTTTTTTTTTTTTTTCATTAAAGCTAGCCTTTTTTTTTTTTTTAAATTTTATCGGTTATGAATAATGATCTTTCAGTCGTATGTGAACCATAAGGCCCACATACCCACTGACCCATAAGGCACACAGACCCACTGACCCAGAATTTCCACTGAACTCCACCTGACAGTGTCCCAAAAGTATACTCCATTAAAAGGTACCAACATGTTGTTTTTTGGTCCATCGTTAAACAGCTTCATTGCAATCACATCTCATCGCACCATCCCAAATCCACATCACTCCATTGTAGTACTCCATCTTCCCACCAATCACTATGTGGCCACATCACTCCATTGTAGTACTCCATCTTCCCACCAACCACTATGTGGCCACACCACTCCATTGTAGTACTCCATCTTCCCACCAACCACTATGTGGCCACACCACTCCATTGTAGTACTCCATCTTCCCACCAATCACTATGTGGCCACATCACTCCAGTACAGTACTCCATCTTCCCACCAATTCTATCAGCACGTGTTTTGTACACACCGGGGCGACACGTGCGCACTCATATGGCATCCTAGACTCGCCCTACCTCAACTACCTGGTACCGAAACCACAATGCAACACTCTCACAAAATCAAGTCGGATTGGTGGGCCTCCGTAACTTTACATTATTCTGCGCCCTTTAAATCAAAATTCAACGCGCTGAGGACTCATCAGGACACAATCCTGGAAAATCGTATCTTTTGGGTCTGGTTTCAATTTTAGAAAAATAAAACAGAATTTTGTCTCATTTCAACGATTTAGTCACGTGAGGCACTTTGAAATAAAAACTGCAATTCTATTTTCATTATTTTAACGGAAATTACATTTCATCTATTTTTAGACCAGTCACGTTAAAGCTCGATACATAGATAGCACGGAGTTCAAAGTTCGGGAGCGAAACTTCCACGGCCATTGTACACACTCGAAGCATTGTACACATTCAAAGCATTGTACACACCCAAAGCATTGTACACACTCGAATAATTGTACACACTCGAAGCATTGTACACACTCAAAGGATTGTACACACTCAAATTATTGTACACTCTCAAATCATTGTACACACTCAAATCATTGCACACACTCAAATCATTGTGCACACTCAAATCATTGTACACACTCAAAGTGGGGAAACATATTTGTTCTCAGATCGCTACTATACTTAACGCAGGGGTTTCAAACTCAAATCATCCTGGGGCCGCAGGAGGCAGAGTCTGAGTGAGACTGGGCTGCATCAAGTATTCCACACAAAAAAAAAAGTGATTACAAATTCAATAAGTAAAACTGTTACAATCTGCTCAACCTTTAGTGATAACAAATAAAAACATTGAGGGTTCTCAAGAACTAGGCTACACTTTCTTCCTCCTTCCTGCGTGTTGCCAGAGACCTGACAGCGCAAGTGACCAAGCTAACAGGTTCGGAATTTCCCCCAATCGTAGTCATGAGCGGCAATTTTAATAGGGATTCTTTGATACCGTGTCAGATTGCTAAGATTTACATAATTATGGTTGTGCTTTACCCACTAACTGACTTTTAAAAATTTTGATACATGTATATATAATCTTCGAAATGTGTTTTCTCAAACCCGCCCTTTAGCCACAACATGCTACAAATGACAAAATTTTAGTCTGCTTTTAAAACTTTTTTTTTACCATTATAATCAACGTCCAAATCTACAGAAACTTAATAAAAGTCAGCATTAGACTAATCGGTGAGATTCGACTGAAACGTTCACGGAGGGTCACATTATAGATATGAGAATGGGGAAAACGCGCGTGCCGCATTAACACTAAACTTTACTGTCATGTCGCGGGCCGCAAAATATCGCCTTGCGGGCCGCAAATGGCCCGCGGGTCGCGTGTTTGAGACCCCTGATTTAAAGGGTTATAGAGTAACGGATACAACAAGAAAGTGCATTTTACTCACTGGTTTCATTTTTAAATACCCATAATGCCATGCAGACTTTACGTCATGGGCACACTGGGGCATCGACCAAGGGCCTCCCGCTGCTGTAAAGCAGGCCCAGGGCTGATGTAAAGAAGGCCCTGCTTTGCGTGTCGTCTTTTGTAGATACCGTCTATGCCGATACACTTAGGCCGTTAGAAACAAACAAAATATCCGTTAGAAAAAGATCACCTTACCTAAAGATACGGCAGTGGTTCTGTCTCTGTTGTCAATGTGGGGACTGCTGTGCTCATAACTGTAGTCACGGCAACGCAACCTATTCCAATCATGTTTTTGGTTTAGAGATTATCAAGATACAGAAGATCCAAAGTTAACATGCATTTGAAGTCCAGGAGTATCTGACACGAAAAATGGGGACAGCTCGAGCCGTTGGGGGAAATCCCTTTGAGAAATGCTGAGGTTAGAATCTCTAGATTGCCAGCGGCAGGAAATACGTTAAGTGGTTCACTTTCAAGACATACACTCAAAGGTAGAAAAGTCCTGGCCATTTGGCGGAAGAATGACAAGGGCGTGACAGGTGGATATGCCACGGCGGCCATATTAAGAGAGCGCATTTTGAAATACACGTGCTACGTGTTATTCTGCTATGTGCAAATATCAGAAGCACATCAGAAGAGTTGAACGTATTAAAATCAAAGTATTTCTTCTCAACTGTGAGATGAGTGCACTAGGCTTTACGTAAGTGTTATACTGGGCAGACGTGGCGCGATGGTAAGACCATGCAAAAAAAAAAAGATCATTGCGAAAGGCCAAATGTAACCAGGGGTCAAGGTCTTCCTGCGAGAAGTGCAGCCGAGACAGCCATTCCAGGATCAGCTTAGGGAGCCATTTCATGAAGCGTCAACAGCTACTCTCCATCGTCTCTCTAAGACGGAAGAGTGCTATATATACGTGTGTAAATATATATATATATCTATCTATCTAAGTGAATACACATATATCTATACATAACTTGTACACTTGTTAAAATGTGTTAATAGTTAGATGGTTTCAATCACTCCACAAAGAATATCAAACCCTTTTACCCATGACCTAAATATTCTCAGCTAAGAAACTTTTACACCAGGTTGGGCCAAAGGTGATACGAGGTTTAGAAACGTCTTCCTTCCCCCCACAACCCCCTCCCCCCAAACTTCACCACCAGTTCAAGCTACACCTATGTGTATGAAATCCATTTTTTTTCAGTTGTGGCATAATTCGTTGGACCGAAGCGAGCGAAGTGGAAGAAGAGAGGTTTGAGAAGAAAAAAAGTGAAACAAATTAATTTCTTTTGATCGTTCCCGAGTGTTGCTTCCAGCTGTTGTGCTCGGGGAGGTGGGGGAAGGAGGTGGGGTGTAACCACATGATCAATCAAGCGTGGAGATGGCGTCTAAGTCTAGGGTAAAAGTGTACTCTCTCGTAGGAGGTTTGTTATTGCTGGTTTGGGTTCGATACCTTGCCGTTAAGATATTTGTTCTGGTTCTAATCTAACAAACATTTATTCGGAACTTGAGTGTCAGTTACTTCAGTGTCAGTTACTTCAGTGTCAGTTACTTCGGGGTCGGTCGTCATAGACCAGGCAACTGTCTGGGGCTCAGGACAGGCAAAGCAGGCAATTGACTGGGGCTTAGGACAGGCAAAGCAGGCAACTGCCTGTAGCTCAGGACAGACAAAGCTGGCAACTGCCTGGGGCTTAGAACAGGCAAAGCAGGCAACTGCCTGAAGCTCAGGACAGGCAAAGCTGGCAACTGACTGGGGCTTAGGACTGGCAAAGCAGGCAACTGCCTGGAGCTCAGGACAGGCAAAGCTGGCAACTGCCTGGGGCTTAGGACAGGCAAAGCAGACAACTGCCTGGGGCTTAGAACAGGCAAAGCAGGCAACTGCCTGAAGCTCAGGACAGGCAAAGCTGGCAACTGACTGGGGCTTAGGACTGGCAAAGCAGGCAACTGCCTGGAGCTCAGGACAGGCAAAAGGCAACTGCCTGGAGCTGAGGACAGGCAAAGCTGGCAACTGCCTGGGGCTTAGGACATGCAAAGCAGACAACTGACTGGGGCTTAGGACAGGCAAAGCTGGCAACTGCCTGGAGCTTAGGACAGGCAAAGCTGGCAACTGCCTGGGGCTTAGAACAGGCAAAGCAGGCAACTGACTGGGGCTTAGGACAGGCAAAGCAGGCAACTGCCTGTAGCTCAGGACAGGCAAAGCTGGCAACTGACTGGGGCTTAGGACAGGCAAAGCAGGCAACTGACTGGGGCTTAGGACAGGCAAAGCAGGCAACTGCCTGTAGCTCAGGACAGGCAAAGCTGGCAACTGCCTGGGGCTTAGAACAGGCAAAGCAGGCAACTGCCTGGAGCTCAGGACAGGCAAAGCAAGCAACTGTCTGGGAATTAAAACAGGCAAAGCAGGCAACTTCCTGGAGCTCTTGTTATAAAAATTATATTGTAAATGTTTTTAAGTGATAGAAGAAACACATTTTTTACGACACTGAGAGACAAAAGCGTCCAGGGCACAAAGCTTCCAAGGCACAAAGCTTCCAGGGCACAAAGCTTACCGCAAAGGAGCTTCCAGAAACGATTGATGTTTTAGCCAGTTTTTATTTTTCCTAATTAAAGCAATAGCGACACGAAAATGCACGTTACCAATTTATTAATTAAAAATAATAATTAAATTAAAATACGTTATAGCTATTGAAGAGCCTGAAGCCTGCTGTCGTGATGAAATTTTCACATAACATATTGCAGTGGATACTGCGATGAACGCTTCGATAGAACGGTTCGAGCGTATGAGGTAACAGAGCGCAATTTGTAATGTATAGTAGTACAAACATACATTCTCACGTGACAAAGGGACCAACACTTGTACAGATTTACAAACTTTGCTTATAATAAAATATCTCAGAAAATGGATAGATGTGAATTATGTCAAGAAATATTTCTATTTCACACAGACAGACACGCACACAAAAAAAAAAAAAGACTCCTCCTCGCCAACTTTTAAAATCCTTTATATTAACTCCGCTTTTGTTCGTGGCTGGCTGGGCGGGAAAATCTTCGGACGGGTAATTGAACCCACGTCCCGTCATCCTATCGAGCTGAAACTTGGCACATCGACTCGTTGCCCAAACCCTACCCTGGAAAATAAATTTGCCCCCCCCCCCTCCCCTGTTTTTCAAGAGGGAGATAAAATAAAATTCCAGATAACTACACTACATCAGATTCTTACAAGATGGAGGTGTCATCAGAGCTCTTGAGAAGATGGAGATGTCATCAGAGCTCTTGACAAGATGGAGATTCATCAGAGCTCTTGACAAGATGGAGATGTCATCAGAGCTCTTGACAAGATGGAGATTCATCAGAGCTCTTGACAAGATGGAGATGTCATCAGAGCTCTTGACAAGATGGAGATTCATCAGAGCTCTTGACAAGATGGAGATTCATCAGAGCTCTTTACAAGATGGAGATGTCATCAGAGCTCTTGACAAGATGGAGATGTCATCAGAGCTCTTGCTATCTCCTAAGGGCAGAGAAAACAATTTTACTTGTAGAATAGTAGAGTAATCATGATGGCGATTCATTTTTAATAAAAATGCAAACATTATTTCAGTAAAGTAAACGTTATTGGCTAAGAGTGGAGACCTTTTCTTGTTACTGTTACACCGTTTCATTTACGTGTTACTCATAGATCGACACCTTTTCAATAAAAAGCCATTTTAATTTCAACCCGATTCGTTTTTAATGTTTTATTTATAAATCTAAATAATACGTTTGTGTTATATAAGAATAAGACATATTTCAATAATATGACAATTATCTTCTGTCTTTGCCAACATTTTGAAATTTAGTAAGTTAATAACAATTCCCAACTATTTGTAGGAGGAAGGTGCGCAAAAAAATGTCTAACTTCCTGGTGCGCCGAAATAGCCCATGCTGCCCCTTGTTACGGTGAGATAAAGGGGACTCAATTAATGTTAAAGTTGATACATATTTTAGAAAAAAAAAATTCTCTTATTTGAAATAATCTTGCATTCATCTCGTATTCATCTCGTATTCATCTCGTATTCATCTCGTATTCATCTCGTATTCATCTCCAATAAGGCTATTATTAAAATGGCCACATCGTCATTTTACTATAGTTTCGTTTTGGTAATATTATACGTTGATTTTAAAACAATTCTCTCCTTTCATTCTTTCACAGTGGTATTGAAAAATATCGAATGTTACATGATGTTGCGGTTTAAATTAATCACACGATACTGATTTCATTGTAATGAATAAATCTTACAAATAAGCAAGATTTTCCAGCCACACAGTTAAATATAAGCTCTCTAACTAAACATCTTCATCTGTGGCTCGTGTTACTCTGTGCAGGGACTGACATATATTAGTTATATGTACATTTAACTGTCAATATGGAATAGAGAGAGAGAGTATCGCAACCAATGTACTCTCGAAGAAACCAGTTTCAAACAATGCCCATTCTATTTATAGATCGGCGTCATTAACAGGACAGGCACGCACAAAGTGGAACTGACAATGGTGTCCGTCAGTCGGACATTTTGTTAAGAGCGCTTTCATTGGTCGGTGTATGAAGCCGCCATTACCAGGTGTTTTCTTACATGCATGATGCATGTAAGACATCACGTTGTATCAGGGCAGTGTTTTTATACATGCGAGATGTAATGATACCATGTTTATCTTTCTCGTTGTCTCTCATCATTTCCTAAACTCTCTCGCACAAACACACACTCTGTCTGTCTCACACTCCATCAAATCTCATTCTACCTCTCACTCTATCTCTCACCCTGTCATGTTCCTCACTCTATGACTCTCTCTCTCTATCTCAATCTCTCTCTCTCTCTCAGACGCTCTTTTTCTCTCTCACACACCCTCTCACTATCTCTTTCTATCTCTCACTTTCTCTCTCACACACCCTCTCACTATCTCTTTCTATCTCTCACTTTCTCTCTCTTTCCCTAATGCATTCTCTCACTCACTTTATCTCTCATCCTCTATCCCGCTCTCTCCCCCTCTCCCTCACACTCTATGATTCTCTCACTCCATCTCTCACCTCTGTCTCTCACTCCATCTCTCACTCTCTTACCCACTCTCTCATTAACTAACTGTCCCTACCATGTCCAATCGGAGAGAAAAAACATTTTCAGTGCAATGCCCAGATGTTAAAATATCAAACAAACAAAATTGCCTTCTCACATCCTCAACTCCCCACCCCCCTCACACACCCCCCCCCACACAAATACAGACCAACCGCTAACCCGTCATTTGTACTTTCTTTATTCCCGTCCCACCAGGTACAGAGTTCACAAAGTAAAACCCCGGTCAGTGCCAACCTGGGGACCCTAACATTATTTAGCCCCCCCCCACCCTCCACCCCCTTTTCTTCTTGTCCTGACACCAAAGCATACCAACACAACAAATAAATATACAACAATTTCATACGCATCTCCAGGCACACATTCCCCCACCCCCATACCCTCTTCACCCCCCCTCTACCCTCTCCCCTCACCTCGGAATGCCTCCTGTTTATTGTGGTGCCTCCACAAAGCCTATCACTCTCCTATGATTTAAGGTGAGCAGTACATTACTCACCTCAGGGACCTTTTGTCAGCTTTATTAGCACAGAGGCAGCCATGAATTCTCTCCCCTAGCTTCTCCAGATTTTTTTTTTTATTACTTTCTTCCTGTCTCCGTCAGTATTTCTCAAACCATTTCGTCAGCACCCCACTACACTGTTTCTCGAACCATTTCGTCAGCACACCACTACACTGTTTCTCGAACCATTTCGACAGCACCCCACTACACTGTTCCTCGAACCATTTCGTCAGCACCCCACTACACTATTTCTCGAACCATTTCGTCAGCACCCCACTACACTGTTCCTCAAACCATTTCGTCAGCACCCCACTACACTGTTCCTCAAACCATTTCGTCAGCACCCCACTACACTGTTCCTCAAACCATTTCGTCAGCACCCCACTACACTGTTTCTCGAACCATTTCGTCAGCACCCCACTACACTGTTTCTCGAACCATTTCGTCAGCACCCCACTACACTGTTCCTCGAACCATTTCGTCAGCACCCCACTACACTGTTTCTCGAACCATTTCGTCAGCACCCCACTACACTGTTCCTCAAACCATTTCGTCAGCACCCCACTACACTGTTCCTCAAACCATTTCGTCAGCACCCCACTACACTGTTCCTCAAACCATTTCGTCAGCACCCCACTACACTGTTTCTCGAACCATTTCGTCAGCACCCCACTACACTGTTTCTCGAACCATTTCGTCAGCACCCCACTACACTGTTCCTCGAACCATTTCGTCAGCACCCCACTACACTGTTTCTCGAACCATTTCGTCAGCACCCCACTACACTGTTCCTCGAACCATTTCGTCAGCACCCCACTACACTGTTTCTCGAACAATTTCGTCAGCACCCCACTACACTGTTCCTCGAACCATTTCGTCAGCACCCCACTACACTGTTTCTCGAACAATTTCGTCAGCACCCCACTACACTGTTTATCGAACCATTTCGTCAGCACCCTACTACACTGTTCCTCAAATCATTTCGTCAGCACCCCACTACACTGTTCCTCAAACCGTTTCGTCAGCACCCCACTACACTGTTCCTCAAACCATTTCGTCAGCACCCCACTACACTGTTTCTCGAACCATTTCGTCAGCATCCCACTACACTGTTTCTGTAACCATTTGTTCAGCACACCACTAGACTCTTCCTCACACCCTTTCGTCACCACCC
>CAXITT010000116.1:1032359-1049791 GCA_964033795.1 Lymnaea stagnalis
GGGGTTGAAAGAGAGTGGGGGCTGGTATGTAGGGGGCTGGTATGTTGGGGTTGAAAGAGAGTGGGGGGCTGATATGTTGGGGTTGAAGGAGGGTGGGGGCTTGTATTTTGGGGTTGAAAGAGAGTGGGGGCTGGTATGTAGGGGGCTGGTATGTTGGGGTGGAAGGAGATTGGGGGGCTGTTATGTTTGGGTTGAATGAGAGTGGGGGCTGGTATGTAGGGGTTGAAAGAGAGTGGGGGCTGATATGTAAGGGGCTGGTATGTTGGGGTTGAAAGAGAGTGGGGGCTGATGTGTAGGGGGGGCTGGTATGTGTAGGGGATTGTTTGCTTCAAGATAGCTAACCAATCACATACTAGAACACCAAATAGAATTTACGTTCTTAGCTATTTTGTTTTTATACATTGTTTTGGTGAGGCTACAGCACAAATTTGGCTACACACGAGCTACAGCACAAATTTGGCTATATACGAGCTACAGCACAAACTTGACTATGTACCAGCTACAAACACAAACTTGGCTAAATACAAACTACATCATGGCTTTAACAACTGTAACATCATGGCTTTAACAGCCATGACATCATGGCTTTAACAACCATGACATCATGGATTTAACAACCGTGACATCATGATATTAGCTTCAATTGAAATCGACAATGCCTTTTGAGTTTGAATGAAAAATTTGTTGAAAAGATAGCAAATGTCTTGATGAAAAGAGACCGAATGTCTTGTTGAAAAGAGACTGATTGTCTTGTTGAAAAGAGACCCAAAGTCTTGTGGGGGAAAAAAAATAATTCATAATTTGCCAAAACTAAAATACATATTTATTTATTTATTTTATTTAAAAGAACTGAAGAAAGTAAGGAGAAATAAAGAAAGTAAGAAGAACTAAAGAAAGTAAGGGACCGAATGAAGGAGAGAGTAGTAGCTTGTTGTTTGTAGTGTCACATTAGAACTAGTCGCCAATCCCCAGGTGGATGACACTCGTTAACCTTGGTCGGCAACTCATCTAAGAGAAGGAAACTCTGAATTCAAACCCGGAGTTGGAGTCCCGTAAGGCGCATACAATGTCCATTCCTGCAACCGTACCCATCCCTGGTCGTCTTGACGTAGAGTCTTGCCACTGGATAGGGTGGGCTCGGACGAGAGAGTGAGGTTGACGCTGCGCAACTCTTCCTCAGTTTAAACAAAAGTCACCCGCGCAAGTCATCAGTCACCAGACGACTCGATGGTCATCGTCGATCTTCGACGGACGAACGAACAAGTCGCCAATCAATAACATATGAAGAATTCAGTTGGTTATATCTTGATTTGACATTTTCATTTGTGCCCTGCCTAATTGATCAAGGTCATTTGTTCCCGTTACAAGGTTACAGTGCCGTCTACGACCCAGACAAAGATTCAAAAAGAGAGGGCTCCAGAGCGGGGTTAGGGGCGTTGAATCCGTAGACTGAGACTAAAGTGGGCAATCTTTTGATCTAATCTTGACGTTTTTGTCTCCACGCCCCTCCCCCCCCCCGCCCTTTTCCTTGTTGCTGTACAGTTTCCTGGAGCACGTGACATATTCAACAGTCATATTTCTGATCCTGACAAACAATTTTTAACTGCACAGTAGTTTCCTGAACACTGCCTGAGCCCCACTGGCTGAGCACCACTGGCTGGGAACCACTGGCTGGGAACCACTGGCTGGGAACCACTGGCTGAGAACCACTGACCCAAACCTTCATGTTTGGTGCGTGCATTTTACATTAAAATGTATTCTTATTATATGTGCTTTCAAAAAACTAGATATTTGAAATACTTTTTTTAAAAAAGAAAACCCCCCCCCCCCCCAGCCATCGCCATTTTTAATGCTTGTTTCCCACTCCCAGGATTTCTTTGATGCAGAACACTAAATGTTTTCCGCGGTGTATGATAAACAATTGTGAGTGGCTCCTTGATAATTTGGCCGCTACCAGCGTGGCGAATCGACCAGACCCGTATGATCTATCTACAAACTTGGCTCATTGCTCTTGTTTGTTTTGGTGGCAAATTAACATCAGGTTGTTTTTGGATCACTTGAGATTCTCGCTGCGTTCTCTTACAGCAGTGATTCTCAAACTTTCTAATGCCGCGACACTTTAGTATATTTTCTCATGTTATGGCGAAACTCAATCACAATATTATTTTCGTTGCAACTTCATAACTGAATGGTATATGTGTTTTCCGATGGTCATAGGCGACCCTTCAGAAAGGGTCGTTCGACCCTAAAAGGGTCGTGACCCACACGTTAGGAGCCGCTGTCTTACAGTATCAGAGATTTTATGGTACACCGGGCGTGAGAAATTTGATGGCACACCAAGCTTGAGAAATTTGATGGCACACCAGGCCTGAGAAATTTGATGGCACACCAAGTCTGAGAAATTTGATGGCACACCAGGCTTGAGAAATTTGATGGCACACCAAGTCTGAGAAATTTGATGGCACACCAGGTCTGAGAAATTTGATGGCACACCAATCCTTAGAAATTTGATGGCACACCAATCCTGAAAAAGTTGATGGTACAACGGGACTGAGAAATTTGATGGCACTCCGGGCCTGAGAAATTTGATGGCACCCCAAGCTTGAGAAATTTGATGGCACTCTGGGCCTGAGAAATTTGATGGCACACCAGGCTTGAGAAATTTGATGGCACACCAAGTCTGAGAAATTTGACGGCACACCAAGTCTGAGAAATTTGATGGCACACCAGGCCTGAGAAATTTGATGGCACACCAAGTCTGAGAAATTTGACGGCACACTAAGTCTGAGAAATTTGACGGCACACCAGGCCTGAGAAATTTGATGGCACACCAAGTCTGAGAAATTTGACGGCACACCAGGCCTGAGAAATTTGATGGCACACCAAGTCTGAGAAATTTGACGGCACACCAAGTCTGAGAAATTTGATGGCACACCAGGCCTGAGAAATTTGATGGCACACAAGGCTTGAGAAATTTGATGGTACACCGGGGCTGAGAATTTGATGGCCCACCAGGCTTGAGAAATTTGATGGTACACCGGGGCTGAGAATTTTGATGGTACACCAGGCTTGAGAAATTTGATGGTACACCGGGGCTGAGAATTTGATGGTACACTAAGCCTGAGAAATTTGATGGTACACCAGGCCTGAGAAATTTGATGGTACACCAAGCCTGAGAAATTTGATGGCACACCAAGCCTGAGAAATTTGATAGTACACCAGGCCTGAGAAATTTGATGGTAAACCGGGCCTGAGAAATTTGAGGGTACACCAAGCCTGAGAAATTTGATGGCACACCAAGCCTGAGAAATTTGATGGTACACCAGGCCTGAGAAATTTGATGGCACACCAGGCTTGAGAAATTTGATGGCACACCAAGTCTGAGAAATTTGACGGCACACCAAGTCTGAGAAATTTGATGGCACACCAAGCCTGAGAAATTTGATGGTACACCAGGCCTGAGAAATTTGATGGCACACCAGGCTTGAGAAATTTGATGCCACACCAGGCTTGAGAAATTTGATGGCACACCAGGCTTGAGAAATTTGATGCCACACCAGGCCTGAGAAATTTGATGGTATACCGGGGCTGAGAATTTTATGGTACACCGGGCCTGAGAAATTTGATTGTACACCAGGCCTGAGAAATTTGATGGCACACCAGGCTTGAGAAATTTGATGGCACACCAGGCTTGAGAAATTTGATGGCACACCAGGCTTGAGAAATTTGATGGCACACCAAGCCTGATAATTTGATGGTACACCGGGCCTGAGAAATTTGATGGTACACCGGGCCTGAGAAATTTGATGGTACACCAAGCCTGAGAAATTTGATGGCACACCAAGCCTGAGAAATTTGATGGCACACCAGGCTTGAGAAATTTGATGGCACACCAGGCTTGAGAAATTTGATGGCACACCAGGCCTGAGAAATTTGATGGTACACCGGGGCTGAGAATTTGATGGTACACCGGGCATGACAAATTTGATGGCACACCAAGCCTGAGAATGTGATGGTACACCGGGCCTGAGAAATTTGATGGCACACCAAGCCTGAGAAATTTGATGGCACACCAGGCCTGAAAAATTTGAAGGTACACGAGAGGTTAGGAGCATAACAAAACTCCTGCCTACGCTCCTGACGGACACGATAACTTAGGGGTTGCACATCTGGCAGACAACTGAACTAAATGTTTACTCATTAATCCAATTCAATCAAACCGATGGATACACGATGCACATAAAAACTTGGTTTTGATGAGTGCCGACTTTATGGACTGAACATCTTTTCATTGTATCCGAGCGGATGCTTTGCTGGAATGCAAACTTCGTGAATTGACCATCTTCTCTTTTGTGTATCCAGCTGGATGCCAAAGATAGGATTCAACTTATCCCGCAATGAGGTGGAGATTTCATTGCGTTTCCTCTTCCCCCCTTATCTTTTCTTTTTTTCTAAACGCGAGTCGTTGTCCACGTCAGTTACGCCAGGCTAACAACAGTAAATAAATAAGAATCGACTCCACCGATTGCTGATCTCAGTTTCATAAGCTGTCCAATTGTTTGTGGCTAAACATTTCAAGCTAGAAAAGCATTATATGAAAGAGTTTACCTGAACAGCATTGTATGATGTTTACCTGTATAGAACAAGTTTATCTACAAAATAAGCTATTAAGCATCCATAAGACTATAATAAGTGTTTGAAAACGTGGATATGAGTTAATGTGAAAATAATTCTCTTGTGTCTTAAAACAATGTTGGCTTTAATTTTGGAAGGGAGTGGGGGGGGGGGGGGGGGGGTGAGGAGGCTTAGTTCCTCTCAGCCATTAAAACAATCCTTGTGTTTGTCTAGATTGATTGATATGAGTTATCTGTGAGTAGCATTAAATTGATGCCATATTGATCTATCTCTCTGTCGATCTGCCTCTCAGACGCTTTCTATCTGTCTCTCTGTCTGTCTCCGTCACTCGCACCCCCCTCACACATACAGACACACACACAACCACTCACCCTATCTCGTGATATCCATAACTGCGATATGTCAATGACCTGCCTCCACTGCACACACCTGTCATACATCTACATTCCTACCTGTCTTCTTGCTCCTCCCAAACTGCAATGAAACTGTCCAGACGTTACCTTGAGCGCCATCCTGCTAGGCCGTGCAGGCGTGAGCAGCCTGGACACTTGAAATCTGAAGCTCACATGGGAGAAATTATTTCAATAAAACTCAATTAAAAACGTGATATTAAGCTATTATAATGTGCTTGGACAGTCAGCTTGCTGTCATGTTGTCATTGTTGATGTCATATTATCATTGTTGCTGTCAGGTTATCTTTGTTTCTGCCAGGTTGTCAATATTGTGGTCAAATTTGCTGTAAGGTTGTCATTATTGTTGTCACAGTTGCTGTCAGGTTGTCATTATTGTTGTAACAGTTGCTGTCAGGTTGTCATTATTGTTGTCACAGTTGGTGTCAGGTTGTCATTATTGTTGTCACAGTTGCTGTCAGGTTGTTCCTTATTGTTGTCACGGTAAACTGAATAAGATAATTGGAATTTGTTTGATATTTCAAGATCCATAATCAATTTCTAACAATCCACCATCTCACTGCCACCAATCTACCAACTGACTGCCACCAATCCACCATCTCACTGCCACCAATCTACCAACTGACTGCCACCAATCCACCATCTCACTGTCACCAATCTACCAACTGACTGCCACCAATCCACCATCTCACTGTCACCAATCTACCAACTGACTGCCACCAATCCACTATCTCAAAAAGATTCAGGATAGTATTTTGCTACTACTAAGGGACATAACCAAATGAAATGTGAATGAGTAAAATATGATTGTAATTAATTCATACATATGCGGCTGTTTGCTTCCGTTAGAAGAAGTTAACTGAATAACTTGATAAAGTGATTCCTTGGCTTTGTTAAGGTGGAGTTAATGAACACCAAGAGTTTTTTTGTTGTGGTTAAATTAGACTTAGTATAGAGGTAACTAACTTCTTCACTGCTCAGATAAGTTTAATGCTTGGGATGGGCTTGGTAAAGAGATAAGAGTTTGACAATATCTTTTTTTTTAATGCAACTTAAAAGGAATCTTTAATAACATGGACAGAGATCTGGGGGTGTTTTTGCTCTTCGCTCTCTTTTGCTTTGCTGTAGGGGAAAAGTCTTTCAACATCAAAACCATCTTCCACCAAAACGGTACAGAATATGCAAACATTTTTTTTTTTTAAAAATGAGCTTCGTTACAACTGTCCACAAAGAGGTCCCTAACAACTATCCACAAAGAGGTCCCTAAACACTATCCACAAAGAGGTCCCTACCAACTATCCACAAAGAGGTCCCTACCAACTATCCACCAAGAGGTCCCTACCAACTATCCACAAAGAGGTCCCTAACAACTATCCACAAAGAGGTCCCTACCAACTATCCACAAAGAGGTCCCTACCAACTATCCACAAAGAGGTCCCTAACAACTATCCACCAAGAGGTCCCTAACAACTATCCACAAAGAGGTCCCAAACAACTATCCACACATGGCAAAATAATGGCGTAGCATCTCCGTTTGAAGGCACACATCTCGCCGCCAGATAATAAATGCGCCCTTCAAAGCATCCTCGGTTTTTCTTAAGGCTAAAAAATCCGCTCTCCGCTAACACAAACTGCCTTAGTAACTGAGAATCAGATTTATCGCCCTGATAAGAACTATCTTAAAAAATGGCAAAGACATCTTCATCGATCATGTTGCTTTGGCCACAAATTACTTGAAGATTATACTCTTGTAACTTGTCTTGTAACTTCTCTGGTAGCTTCTCTTTCACTTCCAGTTTCAAAAGGGCATTTTTAAAAAAAAAACGCTACGACCAAGTTGACCTCGATACAAAATTTGCAGATGCCCGACTGGCGTCAACCTGTTCCTTAGCAACTGTAAATTCATTTCACTGAAGTCGGTGATTAATTCTGATAAATAATCATTGTCATGTCTTTGAGAGAGCAGGCGTTAATTGAAAGGAAAAAAAAAATATGTAAATTTAGGAAATAGCTAATCAGAATTCTTTACTCTAAAAAGAGGTATCTATGCAATATGATGTCTACGTTTCTAACGGCATTTAGTTTTGCGAAATATGTATCCTCTATCCACTAGTGGCCTAGACCCCGCCTCTTTTCGCACCACTCAACAGCAGTTGTTTTCTCTACAAAATGTAAAAAACATGTCCTTACAATTACAACAACAAAAATATATATTAAAAAATCAATTTCCATTTTAAATATATCTTGCATTAACGGAATTTGATATATTGGTATCTTCATTACAAATTTAAATAAACTTTTGGCTCGCTTCTCTGCAATATTATGGAGAAAATTCGAAAACACATAATTATTTTATCTAATGAAGAATCTGTAAACCTATTTTCACGTCTGTAACAGCCTAAAGTTTTTGTTTTTTGTTTTTGTAAATTTATTTTTAAATTTAAAAAAGAAAAAAGAAATATTATTTATCTCGTAAAAATGGACACCCACTTTGCCGTGAAAAGTAAAAAATGTATAAATATTAACCCATGTTTGCCCAGGCCCATCAATTGGAAAGGAAAAAAAAATATGGCTCTATTTCTAAAATTAGATTTTACGTATGTAAGATTATGGGTATTTTAGTTGTTGTTTTTTTCCTGCTGACATATGGGTGGACCTTTGTAGCTTAAACCGCGATTTGTCATCGCCTTTCAACTATATTTTCTTAATCGGCGTAACATTGATTAACATATATTAATTAATTTTTTTTTTAAAAAGTGATCACCTCTTTTTCACGACTGTTATATCATTGGATTTAAAGATATCGTCATCCACATCAAAATGTCCACACCCTATCTCCCCCCCCCCACCCGACACCCCCCCGACATGTGTTTAATTATTTATCATATGGACTCCTTCAGTCTGAGGCGTATCTTGTGCTGGCTGGGGAAAAAATTAATTATTTATCATATGGACTCCTTCAGTCTGAGGCGTATCTTGTGCTGGCTGGGGAAAAACAAAATTGGCACCCCCCGCCCCCCCCCCCTCAGTTTTTAATAAACATGAATAAAATTAAGGGGTGATAGTCCCCTATGCACGCAACCACACATTATGCACGCCCCTGAACTTTTATTGAAATGCTAAAGCGTTAGCACTCCTTCAACCACCCAATAATTTACAGCTTCTTTTTTTAAAAAAATAGTTTTATTCATCGCACAACTGCCGTTCTTTGAACGTTTATTTGTTATGTATTTTAACCTTAAAATCTGGACCAAAGCTCAAATCTTTAACATATTGATATCAAAATGAACCAGTGGCAAACTTCATTTGAATTTGCTCTTATTTGGATGAGTGATGAGTGCATTAGTGAGTGCTGTTTGGCTAGGAATGCTCGTTCCACTTAAAGGCAAGTTCTTACCAAAGAATATTTGTAAACGCTAAGTTTTTATTAATTTACAACAAGATGGAAGCAAATTTTTGGCATGAAAATAAAAAGTAAAAGTTATTCAATATTTTATAGCGCAAAGCTAAAATTTGTTGTCGGTTTGTTAACAATTTAAAAACGCTATCGATTATATTGATTAAATTAATTGTTATAAAAAAGGGGAGAAAAACGCCATCGGTGGCTATGAACTCGGGGAAATTTAAACATTGTGATTTGCGAGTTTGAAATATGTTCTTATAAGATTATTCTAAGTTTTCTTTATTTCAGGTCAACCGAAAATTTTATTTGATGTTGTTTGAAGTGATGACAGTGGGATAACACAAATTTATATTTAATTTCGCAATATTAACATGGCAATTTAAAACAACAACTACAGATGTCTAAGAGGTGTTTGGGTTTTCCCGATAAATGTGATTGTGAATTAAAAATAAGAAATACTTGGACGGACATTTATTTATACTAAAAAGAATATTATCTTAACTTTAAAATTCGGATAAAATAATTAAAATAGCTTTTTTTTTAATGGTTATGGTAAATGTATTTCTAATTTTTAATAATAATACTTAAACATATCGTCTTCTTCTATATCTTAAGGGCCCACGATCAATTTATGATCATTTTGGCTCCTATGCATGTAGATGGGATTTGCAATGTTTCTGTTACTGGTGGTGATGAGGAAATCATGCACAAGGGGTTTGAAGGCTTGAGGCAATAGACACAAATGTGTCTTAGTGTTGTCGCCTCAACCGTTCCTTTTGAAAGATGGTTCCAGTCCCTGATTGTCTTTGGCAGGAATGAGCAGCTCCTATACTGGCTTCTTGCTGGTATGAGCCTGAATTGCCTGTCATGGCCTCGTCGCTGTCTATGGGGGAGAGGGACGAGTTTCTGTTTAATACTGGAACAGTGGACCAGCCCATTATTTATCTTGTACATCATGGAGAGCCTGGATTGTCGTCGTCGTTTCTCCAATGGTGACCAGCCTAGTGTTTCTAGCATGCTGCCAACACTAGAGGTATTCCTGTAGCGGTTTAGGACAAAGCGTGCTGCTCGTCGCTGGACCGCCTCCAACCTGTCAATGCTCTTCTGGGTAAATGGGTCCTAGACTGAAGATGCATAATCTAAAATCGGACGGATAAAGGCTTTATATGCCCTTTCTTTCACACAGGAGTTGCCAATCTTAAGATTTCGCCTTAAGAGCCCCAAGGCTTGGTTTGCTTGGTTACATACATTGTTAATATGCTCGTCCCAGTGGACCTCTCTTTGAATGGTAACACCCAGGTACTTTACGGAGAAAACTGGCTCAAGTATATGGCCGTGCAGTTCGTATTGGTAGTGTAGAGGAGTACAACTTCTAGAGATTGATAGTGTCTGGCACTTGGCAGGGTGAAATTCCATGTCTCAGCTCATCTCCCACTCAGCCAACAGATTGAGATCCTGTTGTAGCTGGTCCTGGTCAGATCTGTTGGCGATCGTCCTATACACTGCTGTGTCATCTGCGAACAGTCTTGCCTGTGATGTCAGTTTCTCGGGTAGGTCATTAATGTATGCTAGGAACAAACAGGGGCCCAGGACTGATCCTTAAATATAAGCAGGCATATTTTATTTTGTTATCATATTTGATTGATTCGATTTCCGCAAAATAATAGAATATACCCCATCATTGGTTTTTACAAGAATCCGAACGTATATAAATTGATTCATTTTTTAACGCTATATGGTCAGCTTAGCCCCATCTTCTATAACTATGTCGCTGTTCACCAACTTGACGTCATTATGCCACCCGCCAAAACAAATTAAAACGGTGTCCGCCCCTGTATGACAAACAGCATTCACCCACCCTCTTCTTTATCAAAGAATTCACCTTCATATCTAAAAAAAAAAACAAAAAAAAAACCGAATCTTTTCGAACGTATGAATACTCCCGACGACGTAATCGGCTGTTCAGGATAACGTCATAGGCGTGATTGTATCATGATATTTAACTCGGGGGCGTCATAGTTTGGGGGGATATCCCCCGACCCTTCCATCCCAACCCCCACCCTCCCATAAGTGCATGTAGTTGAAGCTAAGAATGTTAAATGAAAACTCATGTTCCGATTTTTTTTGGTGCCTGAAACCGGAAGCCATTTGTTGATTTGCTTTTTCAATTACCAGTTACCGACTGTTATTGAATAGTTACGGGCATGACCTGTCAAACCACACCACGCCTTTAACAGCGTTTGGCTGATGTCGAGGAAGGTCACTTCCAATTATCGATAGCTGCCTTTTATATGAATTTGGAGACGGCTTTGTTTTAGCGCGTGCTACTGTCTGCTGTCAGTTGACAAGATGGCGTCAGTGCAGATGTCGTCATCACAGTAAACATTCAATAATTAAATTAAGAATTACTGCATTTATTTTATATACAATTTCACAAGTATTAAATAAAATTTTTGTTGTTTTTTTTAAATTTAAAATTAATTTACTAATTTACTAATATGTCTGTCCGTGTGAACAAATCTAATGTCCGGGGAAATTAATCAATACGACACACTGCCCTTGGGGTTGGGCGTGGTTCATCATTACACATCAATGTAACCATAACATAATCCACTTCACCATTACATCATCCACTTCAGCATTATATCATCCACTTCACGCTTACAACATCCATTTCACCATTACAACATCCACTTCACCATTATATCATCGACATCCCTATTTCATCATCCACTTCACCCCATCTAAATACACCCCCCCCCTTTTCCCTTTTCATCTTACCTGCTTGTCGTTCACTTGGCCTTTGATCCTTTGATTTTAATACCCTTCCTCTAGGTCACGGTGACCAGATTCCCGAAAATATATATTTTTTTTAAAAATATTTCTGAAGCGTTTCATTCACAACACGCTTGTGTTTGCTTTGAAATAGATTTTATCACACTTATTCTGTCTTCCCGGTGAGAGATAGCTGCCTCCCCCCCCCCCCCCACNATTTGTTGATCTCATAAAAATACATACCACTTAACTTTTTGAAAAGTAACAACAAAAATATATTTTCATTTAAGAAAAAAGAAAATGAAAATATTAACCCATATTCATAATTTTTCAAAATGTATTTTTCAAGTGTGTAAAATGATTGGTTTTTGATATTCATTAATATACTTATATTAATGTACCCAAGATTTGTTAACGCAATTGATTTAATTAATTGGTAAATATATGTTTAGAAAGAGAATTTAACATCTTTTTTTTCACAAATGTATTACCATGGTATTTAAATATATTGCCATCCACGTAAAAATATACACATCCTATTTCCTACCTCTGATATGAATGTACCCAAGAAGGTTAATTATTTATCAAATTCATTCCTATATTTTGAGACGTATCTTGTGCTGCCTGGGGCAAAGTGACCAACTCCTCCCCAATGGAACCGGGCGAATGAATTCACCAACCAACCCCCGCATCGCACCCCACCCCATTATCACCCCCCCACCCCATTATCACCCCCCCCCATTATCACACCCCCACCCTAATACCTACACACAACACATCACCTGTATAACCACACAAGGTTTCACCCACATGCACACACTGTCGCACTCGTAAATTGACATACTACACCAGCACACAAACAAAATGACACCCACACAACACCACACCACATCAACACAACACCACACCCACACAACACTACGTGTGCGTCCACACAACACCCGCATCGGCACACCATCGCATCCGCACACCATCACATCCGCACACCATCACATCCGCACACCATCACATCCGCACACCATCACACCCGCACACCATCGCAGCCGTATCCACATGAGACTGCACCAGTTCACGCGCAATACCACACTCGCACCCTCGCACAACGCCACACCGCACACAAGGCAAACCTCGCGCCCTCACGCAATGCCACACCCACACAGCACCCCATCTGTGCCACTAAACCTATCACTTATCATATCCTTATGTCCATATCACTGGTCGGCAAACTCACTAGTCAAAAGAGCCTAAAATCAGCAGCAGGACCATTTAAAAAAAAAAAAAAAAAATTGAGAACCAAGTTTCTTTTCAAGAACCTGTCAAGAACAATATTTTTTCGGGGTCAAAACCGATTTGTAGCCGACCGACACTGGTCGGCAAACTCACTAGTCAAAAGAGCCTAAAATCAGCAGCAGGAACATTTAAAAAAAAAAAAAAAAATTGAGAACCAAGTTTCTTTTCAAGAACCTGTCAAGAACAATATTTTTTCGGGGTCAAAACCGATTTGTAGCCGACCGGTCGAGCAGCATTCAGGTCGTTAAAGAGCCGCATGCGGCTAAAAGGCTCGCGAGCCGCGATTTGCCGACCACTGGTCTATGGTATAGATAATAATATCCGTATGCCTGTATCATAATATCCAGACGTCGGTATCATTATAACATTTTTTCCATATCATCAATATCCAAAAAAAAGTTAAAGTCTTTTTGTTCTATCCACGCCTAAACCAATGTTTGCGTGTGCGTGTGTGCGTGTGCGTGTGTGCGTGTGCGTGTGTGCGTGTGTGCGTGTGTGATTAAAAAGTTAACCAATAAAACCCAAAAGATTCAGCTTCTCAACTCCAAATTTATGACCAGCACGCAGCCCCCTACCGATTGCTGTCATAAAAACGAAACATTGCCAGCATGAGACCCACTGATATTTGTATTTTTAAAAAAACAAAACATTATTCACTTAAAATAATTGTATTCTTTTATAAAAACATAATCTTTTTTTTTAATTTCTTTTTTAATTTTTTTCTAATATTTTTTTTTTATGTATCGTCTTTTTATGAAGACAAGCTTCAAATTTTTAAAACATTGTTCGAAAACTTTAACTTTAAAACTCAATATTTTTTTTAATTAAGAGAATGAAATATGACATACACAGTGTGTCCTACACATGTCTGACACAACTTGTCTTACACCAAAATGACCCACACAATATTTTTAACACACATATGTCTTAAACAGTATGTCTTATAAAATATGTCTTACACAACAGGTCTTACACAACATGTATCACACAACAAATCTTACGTAATGTCTTGCACAGTGTGTTTTATTTAATAGATCTTAAATACAATGTCTTACAACGTAGGTCTTACACAATATGTGTCACACAATGTCTTACCAAACATGTCTCATACAATATGTCTTACAGAACATGTCTTGCACAATATACATCAAAAACCTCACCAGCACCCCGGGTGGTTGGCAACTCATCTAAGAGAAGGAAACTCTGAACTCACACCCGGAGATGGAGTCCCGTAAGGCGCATACAATGAAACAATCCGACAACTCCTGCATCCGTACCCACCCCTGGTCGTCTTGACATAGTCTTGCCACCGGACGTGGTGGGCCCCGGACGAGAGAGTGAGGTTGACGCCTCGCTACTCTTCCTCGTTTTAAACAAAAGTCACCCGCGCAAGTCATCAGTCATCCAACACTGGACGACTCGATGGTCCTAGTCGATCTTCGGCGGACGAACAACAACATATATATAACACCGCAAGGATTTGTCCTGAAGTTTAAGAGTTGTTTTCAAGCAGTGGCAACCGGCTAGCAGCAACAGTTACAAATAATGTATGACGATGTATAAAATAACACCCCCCCCCACCACCCTTTACACCCCGGTCAATAACTTTTGGGTCCGCCTCTGGGAATTCTTTATTTCGTTGTTTTAGAACACATCAATCCATCCACTTTTTTAATCCATAACTTGGGCAATTCAACGAACAAGATGGGTGGGACTTGCACTACATGTCTACCTATCAGTTGGGCCAAGTCAAAGCACAAGATAGTTGGGACTTGTACTGCATGTCTACCTATCAGTTTGTCCAAGATTCTTGTGCTCTAAAGAACCAACGATGACATTTAAAACGTGTAAAGCATAGACACAAACGTTATGTTCGGAAATCTATGTCTGAATGTGTCTCGTCTTTTTGCCTACCATGCTCCTGACTGAATCTGCCACGTCGCTTAGCCTGGGGTGTTTATGTCTGAATATGTCTGAATCTGTATGAATCTGTATCAATCTGTATGAATCTGTATAAATCTGTATACATCTAACTAAATCTGTATGAATCTGTATGCATCTGACTAATCGCCTAGGCCAGTGTGCTACACAATACAAAACAAACAAGGCATTCTTCAAGAAGCAATGGCAACACGTCCAATTATTTTTCTTGATAAATTGGACTGCGTTAAGATTGTCTTGTGATCGTTTGTAACATTACACATGAGATGGATGGGTCCAACATGGGTGGGTCCAACAGGGATGGGTACAACATGGATGGGTCGAACATGGATGGGTCCAACATGGGTGGGTACAACATAATTGATTACAACATGGAAGGTTACAACAGGGATGAGTACTGATAAAGGGAAGATACAACAGGAATTGATACAATATCGAAGGGTACAGCAGGGATGGGTACATCATTGGATTGTACAACAAAGGTGGGTACAATAGGAATGAGTACAACATGGGCATGAACAATATGTATCAGTAAAACATGGATGAGTACTTTATGAGTGGGTACAACATGGGTGCGTACTACATCGATGGGCACAACATGGGTGAGTACTACATCGATGGGCACAACATGGGTGAGTACTACATCGATGGGTACAACATGGGTGAGTACTACATCGATGGGCACAACATGGGTGAGTACTACATCGATGGGCACAACATGGGTGAGTACTACATCGATGGGTACAACATGGGTGAGTACTACATCGATGGGCACAACATGGGTGGGTGCAAAAAAAGGGGTGAGTAAAAAAATGGGTAGGTACAATATGGGTTGGTACGATATCAATGGGTTCTACATGGATGGGTACAACTTGGATGGGCTATGCATACTGCATGGTTAATCACAATATGGAACGGTACAACATGGATGGGTACAACATGGATGCGTACAACATGGATGGGTACAACATGGATGGGCTATGCATACTGCATGGTTAATCACAATATGGAACGGTACAACATGGATGGGTACAACATGGATGGGTACAACATGGATGGGTACAACATGGATGGGTACAACATGGATGGGTACAACATAAGAGGGTGCGACAGGGCCAGTGAAAACACATTGCCGGTTTTGTTGTACGTTAACTGTGAAGCTCCTGCCACTCATCAAAGTCGTCAGATAAATTAGTGTCCAGCCTTGTTATCGCGACACCCATACAGTCATTACGTCCCGATGTAATCTGCCCTCGACGCATCCATTAATTGACCTGAGTGAAGACATCAGCTGTGTTGGTTATTAGGTTCGGCTGTCATTTCGTTTCCACAAGCGTGGCACTCATCTGTGGCAGACGACTGGAGCCATTTGAACTGAAGACGTATCATTTATCACCCACCCTGGTTACATCTCGAGGGTTATCACAGTGCGAAGGGTAGATAGAGGTGGGGGGGGGGGCGTGTTCAAATGGAAGCCAAGTATCTATGTCAGCGCATCCGTTGTCATGATTGAGTGCTGCTGACACGTGCAATAGTTTGATTGGGGTTCTATTTTTAGAATGGAGGCGGGTTGTTGTTGTTTTTTGGCTGGGTGGGGTTGGGGGGGGGGGCAACATAAGATTTAATTCAGTTGTTTATTTGATTTATTAAAAAATTATTGGAAAGTGGGGGGAGGGGGGGGAAGATTTAATTCAGTTGTTTATTTGATTTATTAAAAAAATAATTGGAAAGTGTGGGGAGGGGGGGGGCAACAGGCTAACAAATGATGGGTGAGAGAATGAGGCAGGGGGGATAACCTAATAATTACGACCGTCGCCATCTCCAGTTTTGCATGACCAAAAATTTGGTTAAGTCTTCGTTCGGCGCTATCGTGTTGAGAGAAACCCCCCACAATTAGATCAACACTCAACACTCTTCATGATCCAGAGAACAAAACTACATATATTGCATCAGGCCTCTCCCCGAAAAAAAACAAACAAACAACAACAACAACAGAAGTTCCCCCATATCTACTTCACTACCATGTCTTCATTTAATTGTATCTTAAAATGTAAAAACCACAAATAAAAACTTTCTAACATTTCCTTTTTCCTGGTTTCATTTTGGTTTTTTTTGGCCAACGATAATCTGTATCGCAACTTCCGTTGTGTGAGTCGGGCGATGAACGCGACTGCCTGTAAATACAGACCAGTCGGCTGCAGCTTATCGTGGGAACTCTCCGCTAGAAATGTAAGAGAATCGCTTACTATTGATTGTAGGTGTACTTTATGATGTAATTAAGGGTGAGAATAAGAGCTGATTAAATTGTAATGTATACAAATGGTTCCCCTTACATTTTTCTTGTGCCCCCCTAATTCTACAACTTGTTTAAATGAAGATGCCCAATGTGCCCAATTAGCTCAAGATGCCCAATGTGCCCAATTAGCTCAAGATGCCCAATGTGCCCAATTAGCTCAAGATGCCCAATGTGCCCAATTAGCTCAAGATGCCCAATGTGCCCAATTAGCTCAAGATGCCCAATATGCCCAATTAGCTCAAGATGCCCAATATGCCCAATTAGCTCAAGATGCCCAGCCGTCCAATCCTCAGAGACTAGGCTATCCAACACTCAGTCACCCAGCCGTCCAACACGGTGGACGTAGCCGTCCAAACCCTCGGGCACTTTGCCGTCCAATAGGTCAGCGCCATGCTCATCCAATGTGTCTCGCGTTTTTGTCATACAATTGGCTCCACAAGAAAACCACACAAAAAACACCAGCCCAAAACTACCCACTGTTCCCTTGCAGCAATACGACATGCTTTGTATCACGTACTTTCTCGCGAGGATTCAGGGGCAGTGAACGAAAGGAATCCGCCGTGTATCATTGGCTAAACATAGTTCTCATTTTACTGGGGTTGTTGCTCTTGGCTGACACTGGAGCAATATTGTGTTGATCTCCCCTGCTTTCAGGATTGTCTCCTCCTCCCCCCCCCCTACC
>CAXITT010000116.1:1072816-1093108 GCA_964033795.1 Lymnaea stagnalis
AAAGAGAGAAAGATATATATATATATATATATATATATATATATATATATATATATATATATAGTGAGAGAGAGAGAGAGAGAGAGAGAGAGAGAGAGAGAAAGAGAGACAGACAGAGAGACATAACCACTAAGTGTGTTCTAACATAAGAAAATGCATATATTTGGGTCTTTGTTATGGACAGACCTTTTCAACCGACTAGGACATCACTAATCTACCAACTAGCACAGAACTGCCCTACTGACTTGGACAACACTGCTCTACTGACTAGGACAACACTGCTCTACTGACTTAGACAACACCGCTCTACCGACTTAGACAACACTGCTCTACTGACTTAGACAACACTGTTCTATTGACTCGGACAGCAGAAACCCACACATCAGATCCCGAGGCATGTTTGATGAGTTCATCCATGTGTGACAGTCCTACAGCCTGGCCCACGGCCTGGTCCACTGTCCATCAATCACACAACTTGGTACATCCGTATTGCTCATGCGTGTCATCGGTGGCGGATCTAGAAAGAAGAGTTAGGGGGGGGCTCGTGGGAGGGAGACGATCACAAGTAAACAAGTATTCTTATTTGTTTAGAACGTCATGGTTGGCCGCACAAGATCATGCTGCGACCAACAACGCCTGCGCTCAGAGATAGTCAGGCTGATAAAGAAATGACAAATGACAAAACAGTAATATATCACTAGTGTATGCTGGCATGGGCTTGTCATTTAACTGTACGGAGCCCACCCCATGTTTTGAAATGTGCCGACATCGAATGAATACATGCCAGTATAACACCCTTCATCCTTACTAACCATCGCCCCTGATGCTCACCACGGTAACCCACCATTATTACCCACCATAATTACCCACCATCATAACCAGCCGTCATTACCAACCGTCATTACCAACCATCATTACCAACCATCATTACCAACCATCAGCAACCACCTTCATGACCCACCATCATTAGCACCTTCATTACCCACCTTCAATTCCATCCGTCATTACCCACCTTCATAACCACCATCATTACCCAACTTTCATTACCCACCATCATTAGCAACTATCATTACCCACCGTCATTACCAACCATCATTACCCACCTTCATTACCCACCTTCAACAACCACCATTATTACCCCCTTTTCACATACACTGTAACAAAATGGTTTTAAAGTTCATTCTCGGGAGTCCTTATCTTACGCAACAGCACTTGTTGCCACCTTTGTTGGTGCGCAATCTTGTGATCAGTTGGTGTGCAGTCTTGTGATCAGTTGGTGCGCAATCTTGTGATCAGTTGGTGCGCAATCTTGTGATCAGTTGGTGCACAATCTTGTGATCAGTTGGTGTGCAGTCTTGTGATCAGTTGGTGCACAATCTTGTGATCAGTTGGTGCGCAGTCTTGTGATTAGTTGGTGTGCAGTCTTGTGATCAGTTGGTGCGCAATCTTGTGATCAGTTGGTGTGCAGTCTTGTGATTAGTTGGTGTGCAGTCTTGTGATTAGTTGGTGTGCAGTCTTGTGATTAGTTGGTGTGCAATCGTGTGCTCGGTGCGACGCTAGGACTTAACGGTGTTGGCAGGAGATGAACCTGCAATACATACATTCACGTTATAGAGCGTGCAGCCCTCAGCCCTTACCCAGAGCAATAGATTATCTTAGCGTTTGAAAAATACCTTTGAGGTACTGAAACGATTGAGGGTGATTATCTTGATAACACGAGTTAAGCATACGAGTGATTTGTGTATTATCTCAAAGGTAAATGATGTGTGTGTGTGTGAGTGCATTCGCGTGCGTTTGCGTGTAGGGTAGGGTGTGTTAACGCCATGATATGGAAACTCCTGGAAACATGTCCCCTCTGCCTTAGTGCAGTTTAGTCATAACATAAAAAAAAAGTCTAAATACTGAGGCTGAAGTCTTCAAGACTTTTTTTAAAAAGTCTTTTTTTTTTGGTACAGGGAAACTGGCCCAGCGCTTTACAGAAGATAGGGTTCAACCAATCTAATACATGTGTATCATCCTCCGATCAGGGTTCAACCAATCTAATACATGTGTATCATCCTCCGATCAGGGTTCAACCAATCTAATACATGTGTATCATCCTCCGATCAGGGTTCAACCAATCTAATACATGTGTATCATCCTCCGATCAGGGTTCAACCAATCTAATACATGTGTATCATCCTCCGATCAAAGTTATTTTTGAAGTGAATTGAACTAGTGTGGGTTTAAAGGCCTCGCTCTATTCTAAGAAGCCATGCTTTCGTGAGAGCCTGCTCATAGAGGACAAGAAGCCTTGAGCACACCTGACCGAATAACGAGAGTTTAAACTAAGTCGTAGGTTAAATTAAGTCAGAGGATAAAGTAAGTCAGAGGTTAAATTAAGTCAGGGGTTAAAGTAAATCAGAGGTTAAAGTAAATCAGAGGTTAAAGTAAGTCAGTGGTTATTGTAAGTCAGTGGTTAATGTAAGTCAGAGGTCAAAACTGACTCGAACCATTCGAACGTGACCCAAGTCTGTATCATGCAGTATCATGTAGTCATGACCTGTATAACATGCAAAGTACTGTTGCATCGGCCGGAGCGGACGACGGCGTGCCAGGACGCGCAGTTTAGTTCCCATTTGCGCGGGGCGGTGTGCAAATGTTAGTCCTTCATGTCCCATGTAAACAGCTGGCGTTATTGGAAGTTTTAGTCAAACAATCATTAGCCGCAATCATTAGCCACTCATTCATTCTCAAAATGTTCATGTCGTTTTATTGATTGGACAGAATTCCAAACTTTGGATTTGATGTACGAATATGTCCACGAAGTATGAAATGTCGTCATTTCACACCCGATTAAAATCAACAGAGGACCACAACACTTTAAGCAATGTTTCATTTGTCTCTTGCACAAATGTCATAATACTTAGTTGGGAAATACGATCCCTATATTGTTGGAATACGACCAATTTATTGTTGGAATGTGATCCCTATATTGTTGGAATAAGATCCATATATTGTTGGAATAAGATCCCTATACTGTTGAAATAAGATCCCTCTATTGTTGGAATAAGATCCCTATACTGTTGGAATAAGATCCCTATATTGTTGGAATAAGATCCCTATATTGGAATTTTTCCCGAAGCATAACAAAATTCAGACAAAACAAATGCACAATGAAAAATTCAATTTCCTAAAGTATGTCAATTGAAACAACTGGAAACTGTGGGTCACAGACTTAGAACCCCTGGGGTTTCACGAGGAAACTGTGGGTCACAGACTTAGAACCCCTGGGGTTTCACGAGGAAACTGTGGGTCACAGACTTAGAACCCCTGGGGTTTCACGAGGAAACTGTGGGTCACAGACTTAGAACCCCTGGGGTTTCACGAGGAAACTGTGGGTCACAGACTTAGAACCCCTGGGGTTTCACGACCATGCGTTGATAATTTCTGTGCTTGAAAATCTAAACTTAAAGAGTGTCATGGCGATTTTAGGGAGATGTAACATCTACGATGGAATCCTCGGAACCAGCTTGTGGGAAGAGCAGAGCTGTTGATGACGGTAGCACTCTATTGGCACCAGCAAGTGGCTAATGAGCACGTCTTGTTAGGACACTCTCAGATCGCTTGGAGGACAGCCACTTCCAACAGGCGCTGCGCCCCCCCCCCACCCCCGTCTCTGTCTAAACAGGTGGGTGGAGCCCAAATCAGAGTAATGAGACAGGTGTCTCAAACTGACAAATCACCCTCTGCTTGCCTGGTGGCGATGTAAGGGGGTGGGGGGTGGGGGGGGGCAGAGTGTGTCGCCGGAGTGCAGGGGCGTGGTGTTAAGGTGTGTTTGTGGGGGGGGGGGTGAATGTCAGTCTCAGATCCTTGTGTCTGGTAGATTCTTCCAAGGGGGGGGGGGGGGGGGGGGGGCAGAGTGTGTCGCCGGAGTGCAGGGGCGTGGTGTTAAGGTGTGTTTGTGGGGGGGGGGGTGAATGTCAGTCTCAGATCCTTGTGTCTGGTAGAATCTTCCAATGCCATAGATTTGATGGAGATACAACAAAATCGTGTTCATTCTTGTGTACAACGTCTGTCTCTTCAACACCCGCCCACAACTCTCTTCTACTCTTCTTCATCTCAATACTATTTGAAATCTCATATCACGTAACTGTTTTTTTGTGTTTGTGACAGTATCACAATGCCCCTCAACTACTCCTGTCTTCACCAACAAGCCATCTATAAATGCCCCAAAACCATCTATGATATCAACACACCATCTATGGCCGCCAACAAACCATCTATGACTGCCAACAAACTATCTATGACTGCCAACAAGCCATCAATGATTGCAAATAAACTATCTATGATTGCCAACACATCTATGAATGCCAACAAATTATCTATGACTGCCAACAAACCATCTATGACTGTCAACAAACTATCTATGACTGCCAACAAACTATCTATGATTGCCAACACCATCTATGATTGCCAACACTATCTATGACAACCCACAAACCATCTGTGACTACCAACAAACCATCTATGACTACCAACAAACCATATATGATTACCAACACCATCTATGACTGCCAACAAACCATCTATGACTGCCAACAAACCATCTATGACTGCCAACACACCATCTAGAGCTGCCTATAAACGTCTATGATTGCCTGCACGCCACTCATGACTGTCTCCAAAAGCTCTAGTCTACTGAAACAGGGCGAAGCTAAGATACTGCCCGCACCGTAATACATTCCCGTGAGTTTGGCAGTTTAAAATCTAATTTTAGCTCCGGTCCCATTGAGCACGCCTCATGGCAGGTGTATCTACCTGCTCGGTATGTATTTAGGGCCCGATTTGCACAGAGACCTAACCTAAATATGTCACAGCGCACTTTAGTCGACTTAACCATGGTAAGTACAAACATTTGTGGCAGATCGGGGGGAAAAAAAGGGGGGGG
Source organism: Lymnaea stagnalis (assembly GCA_964033795.1). NCBI lineage: Eukaryota > Metazoa > Mollusca > Gastropoda > Lymnaeidae > Lymnaea > Lymnaea stagnalis. The sequence goes on from CAXITT010000116.1 coordinate 1,077,747, forward strand.
GGCTGCTTAGTCATGAAAATAGAACACACAGCGGCGGCGGTTTTGTGGTGGTGGGGGTGGGTGTGCCGGCTTCGCCCCCACCCCCGGGGGGGGGGGTTGTGTCTCAGAGAGGAGATGAGTGAATAAAGCTGTATAGATCAAATAATTGTCAACAGTCAATGGTCAAAATTGTTATTTCTTATTCCCCCGTTTTGTTCTTCTGAGGTCAGCCACGGTTCTTGTCAGGAAACATTGAATCAGTGTGTGGGGTGAGAGAGGGGCGCACATCAGTGTGTGGGACGTTATAGCGATGTGTGGGGTGAGAGGGGGCCCACATCGGTGTGTGGGACGTTATAGCGATGTGTGGGGTGAGAGGGGGCCCACATTAGTTTGTTAGTCCTTATAGCGATGTGTGGGGTGAGAGGGGCCCACATCAGTGTGTGGGTTGTTATAACGATGTGTGGGGTGAGAGGGGCCCATATTAGTGTGTTAGTCCTTATAGCAATGTGTTGGATTCCTGGTGGCCCATTTTCTTTGACCCCAGCTGATCAGACAATGAGCCAAATTTCAACTCATTAAGTGAGACACACCAGTTTTTCATTTCCATTTTCAGAGTTTGATATTGCTTTATTTTGCAATCTTTTTGACCAGAAGTTTGAGAACTACTCTAAATAGATCAAGAAGAATGCCAAAGTTTACATTTCCCCCATTTTGGTTGACAAATATCATCCTTTATGACGAATGGACACGTCGAGTTCGTTATTAATAACTCGCACCACTCAAGTGATCCAGATTCATTACTTTTATACATCAGGATAGATCTGTGTGGGGCTCTTGTTTCAAGTGGGAAGCGTTGTGTCACCAACACAAAATTATCCATTTAACTCTAGTGACTCTTAGTGGGATTAACATTTTTTAAAATAAATGAATTTGTAGCCCAACCAGCGGCGGCACCCAGCAGGCACATCTAAGGGTAGGGGATTATTTAATATGCTGCAATGAGTCCAGGAGCTGTTTGGTTGTTACATACATTTATACATACATATTTAAACGTCACGTATCTTATATTAAATAAAAATTTTAAAAAATCTTTGTGTGAAGGGGCCCATGTCAATATCCCCCTCTTGTGTATCCGCCGCTGATTAAACCTATTTGGCAATGGTAATTGGCATACAGTGTATGAATGATACAATCCAAACGTTAGTTCTGTTCACATTACTTTGAAGCGACCACTTTCATACAGTGATTTTGTGTGTGTGTGGCTTCCTTCCAATATTCCCATATTGACGAAATCGTAAGTTAAACTAATTCTACATTAAAAGTACACATTCTTTATAAGTCTTACTGGCACGGCAACCGTTAGGCTGTCGGTCCCTCATGACAGATGACTTAAATGTATTGTTTACATTTCTAATAATAACAGAAACGTAATATATGGGATGCGTGCATTGGTCATGATGCAGAAAAAGTAATGTGGCATGTACACCATTCTAACTGCAAAATGTCATGTCATGTTTACATTTCTCTGGCTAGCCTCTAAAATATGTCCTAAGCTTGTGTAAAACATCCCAAGCTCCTGTAAAAGATCCAAAATTTATGTAAAAGAGCCAAACCTTCTGTAAAAGATCCAAACTTATGTAAAAGATCCAAAAACTTATGTAAACATCCAAAACTTATGTAAAAGATCCAAAACTTTATGTAAAAGATCCAAAACTGCTGTAAAAGATCCAAAACTTATGTAAAAGATCCAAAACGTATGTAAAAGATCCAAAACTTATGTAAAAGATCCAAAACTTCTGTAAAAGATCCAAAACTTTATGTAAAAGATCCAAAACTGCTGTAAAAGATCCAAAACTTATGTAAAAGATCCAAAACTTATGTAAAAGATCCAAAACGTATGTAAAAGATCCAAAACTTATGTAAAAGATCCAAAACTTATGTAAAAGATCCAAAACTTATGTAAAAGATCCAAAACTTATGTAAAAGATCCAAAACTTCTGTAAAAGATCCAAAACTTATGTAAAAGATCCAAAACTTATGTAAAAGATCCTTAACTTCTCTAAAAGATCCTAAACGTGTCCATTAAAGTAGAACCATGATCGTTACCTTATGAAACAAGGAAAGCATGCCATTAAAATAATTTGGTATGAACACAAAATTATTTGGTTTGAAACTTCAGTCAGTAGTCTCTTCCAGCGGGTACCAATTGAACCCTGTGCCCAGAACACCAATAACATAGGGGGAGGGGGTGAAAAGGGGGGGGATGACGACGACGACGAGAGGAAGCACGCTGTTCCAATTCCTACAGACCTGGACACAAAGAGAATATTTATATTAACTGAACACTTGTAAGAACAATAATGCTCTACATAACACTTTACCACAACACTTTAAACAACACTTTATCACAATGCGAAACCACCACGCTTTACCACAACACATTACGTAACGCTTTTTTACAACACTTTACCACAACACTTTAAACAACACTTTATCACAACGCGAAACCACCATGCTTTACCACAACACATTACGAAACGCTTATTACAACACTTTACCACAACACTTTAAACAACACTTTATCACAACGCGAAACCACCATGCTTTACCACAACGCATTACATAACGCTTATTACAAAACTTTACCACAACACTTTACCACAACACTTTTACCACACCACTTTACCACAACACTTTACATAATAATTAACCACAACACTATACCACAACGCTTTACACACTACTTTACCACAACGCTTTACCGTGTTATTGAATAAGATTAAATGTGTCAATCATTAATTCATAACTATGTAGTGCAAATCTATATATAATCAAATGTTGGGGACATGTTACCAATGTTATATTTTAAAGTGAGCGCCTGTTTTAACAGAACTTAGATTTGTAAAGGAAGTCATTGGTAAGGACCATAGGCGTCTACACAAAAAAAGGAGGTGGGTGGGGTGGGGAAACAGCTGCTTCCAATCTGAGTTGGGGAGGGGGGGATGGACGAAACACCCACCTTATTACTTTTGAAGTTCTCCAGGTAACAAATAAGTAAATAATGGGAAAGTAAAAAAAAATGCAAATAGTCGATTTATTATTATTTATTTATTAAAAAACAAATATTTTATTAGATTATTCTCCTAGACCACGTACTCTACTATAATGTTGCTACACCGATAGGACCTACTCCTAGGCAGCTTACTACTCATCACACACGCGAAAATGGGGTTGAGGAATCTAAAGTGGAAAAAAAGTAGATTATAATTGTATGGTTTCGGTTGCGAATTGAATCCCAATCTTTTAGTAGGGGCAAGACACAAGTTTTGACCACACATCCATCCAGACGCCAGATAGACACACGTTTTGACCACACATCCATCCAGACGCCGGACATACACAAGTTTTGACCACACATCCATCCAGACGCCAGATAGACACAATTTTTGACCACACAACCATCCAGACGCCAGATAGACACAAGTTTTGACCACACATCCACCCAGACGCCGGACAGACACAAGTTTTGACCACACATCCATCCAGACGCCAGATAGACACAAGTTTTGACCACACATCCATCCAGACGCCGGACAGACACAAGTTTTGACCACACATCCATCCAGACGCCAGAGAGACACACGTTTTGACCACACATCCATCCAGACGACAGACTGACACAAGTTTTGACCACACATCCATCCAGACGACAGACTGACACAAGTTTTGACCACACATCCATCCAGACACCAGATAGACACAAGTTTTGACCACACATCCATCCAGACGACAGATAGACATACGCATGAATTACAATATAAAAAAATAAATAAAATGACTTCTACGATTTATTTTTTGAAAAATTACGGGATATGATCGTTTGATTCGCTGAAAACTGTGCAGAATTAAAGAATTGATTTAGCTATTAGTGACATGATAATAATTTAAAGAACTGATTTAGCTATTAGCGACATGATAATAATTTAAAGAACTGATTTAGCTATTAGCGACGTTATGATAATTTAAAGAACTGATTTAGCTATTAGCGACATGATAATAATTTAAAGAACTGATTTAGCTATTAGCGACGTTATAATACTTTAAAGAACTGATTTAGCTATTAGTGACGTTATAATGATTTAAAGAACTGATTTAGCTATTAGTGACGTTATAATAATTTAAAGAACTGATTTAGCTATTAGTGACGTTATAATAATTTAAAGAACTGATTCAGCTATTAGCGACGTTATAATAATTTAAAGAACTGATTTAGCTATTAGTGACGTTATAATAATTTAAAGAACTGATTTAGCTATTAGTGACGTTATAATAATTTAAAGAACTGATTTAGCTATTAGCGACGTTATAATAATTTAAAGAACTGATTTAGCTATTAGCGACGTTATAATAATTTAAAGAACTGATTCAGCTATTAGCGACGTTATAATAATTTAAAGAACTGATTTAGCTATTAGTGACGTTATAATGATTTAAAGAACTGATTTAGCTATTAGCGACGTTATAATAATTTAAAGAACTGATTTAGCTATTAGTGACGTTATAATAATTTAAAGAACTGATTTAGCTATTAGCGACGTTATAATGATTTAAAAAACTGATTTAGCTATTAGCGACGTTATAATAATTTAAAGAACTGATTTAGCTATTAGCGACGTTATAATAATTTAAAGAACTGATTTAGCTATTAGCGACGTTATAATAATTTAAAGAACTGATTTAGCTATTAGCGACGTTATAATAATTTAAAGAACTGATTTAACCACGACTGCCTTGAGCCACACACAGGATTAACCATTTGCCGGGTCCAAGGTCTATAGGGCGGGGGGTGGGGGGGGGGGAGGGGGTTGACTTCCATCACTCAGTGGGAGTAAACCCGTCCATGGTTAAAAGAAAGTAATTGCATGAGTCAACAAGAGATTACAAGGTTTGCTGACTCCATGACGCAACTAATATTTAACCGGAAGCCAATATTTTTTTTTATCCATGCCATTTGTAAGAAATGTGCAGTAGAAAAATCCCTTTGGGAAAACTCGGTCAATTTTGATGAGCTTATATTTGTTCCTGGGTGTTTACATAATAATCTCATCAAAGCTAATCCTGGTGATTTGAAGGGAACAACTTAATTCTTTCACTCAGTATGGTGCTCTGAAGGGAACAACCTAATTCTTTCACTAATTCTTTCACTAATTATGGTGCTTTGTAGGGAACAACCTAATTCTTTCACTCAGTATGGTGCTCTGTAGGGAACAACCTAATTCTTTCACTCAGTATGGTCCTTTGTAGGGAACAACCTAATTCTTTCCCTCAGTATGGTGCTTTATAGGGAACAACCTAATTCTTTCACTCAGTATGGTGCTTTGTAGGGAACAACCTAATTCTTTCACTCAGTATGGTGCTTTATAGGGAACAACCTAATTCTTTCACTCAGTATGGTGCTTTATAGGGAACAACCTAATTCGTTCACTCAGTATGGTGCTTTGTAGGGAACAACCTAATTCTTTCACTCAGTATGGTGCTTTGTAGGGAACAACTTAATTCTTTCACTCAGTATGGTGCTCTGTAGGGAACAACCTAATTCTTTCACTCAGTATGGTGCTTTATAGGGAACAACTTAATTCTTTAACTCAGTATGGTGCTTTGTAGGGAGCAACTTAATTCTTTCACTCAGTATGGTGCTTTATAGGGACCACCTAATTCTTTCATTCAGTATGGTGCTTCATAGGGAACAACTTAATTCTTTCACTCAGTATGGTGCTTTACAGGGAACAACTTAATTTTTTCACTCAGTGTGGTGCTTTATAGGGAACAACTTAATTCTTTCACTTGTTATGGTTAAAAAAAGGGACATAATTATACTTTTGTCGATAATTTAAAGATAACAATTATTAGATAATAAAAATATATTAAACCATACACGTCTATGCAGAAAATATGTAAAAAAAATAAATAAAAATAAAACATTTATATGTTTCTTCTAAATCCAATTGGAATCCCTGGGCTACACACACAGTGTGTTGATCTACAGTTCTGCACAGTATTTCTTTGCGTAATGCATTTTAAGAAATGTAAAATGATTTTCCACCCTTTAGTCTGTGTTAGAAAGTTTTTTTGTTTTTTTTTAAAGTTTTAAAAATATTTATTATTTTGCTTCTCCACGGAAATTGACCTTCTTGACCCCACACGTGCAGTCCTAATCATTTACTGGAAACTGTGTTGATATTATTCCCTTGAGAAGCAAGACGGCGGTGAAGGGCGTGTCCACGCTTATTAACACACACACTGCATACTTATTTAAAGACAGACATATAAATCTATTAAAACCCAGATTATTCGTTAAGCTTAGTCAACAGCAGAACGATGTTTAGCGGCCTTGCTTTGTGCTGTTTCCAGGAACTTCATGTTTTGTTGTCTCACACTCGTTCTTCTATGCTTTTCTTTTCCCCACTATTTTTGTGTGTGCACTTCACGCCTGCGCTGCCAGTGCCTTCTGTAAGTCTCAGTGAAATGACCTGTTCATTGTTTAAACTGGAAACAGAGGTGCTGTGTGTTTTGGCTCCATCCTGAAAGTCAGTCGTATTCTTATTTGTAATGAGCTTGTGTTTTTGAACCTGCTGACAGGTAAGAATGTCTTTTTACACCTCTGTTATGGGATTGAGGGGGGGGGATCTATCAGAGGATGAGGCGAAGGGGAGGGTGGGTGGGTGGGGGGAGGAGGCGGCAAACAGACATTGTTCCTTTGCGCTATTTTTTGCACATTCAAAGATAATTGTTTTTTTTTTTTTTAAAGCGCCCGTAGAGTGCAGATTATGTTACCCCAGATGTAATTAGTTGTTTTTTTCCCCTTGGTTCAGTCAGGTGACATTTGTATGATGTCTCGTTCGATCATACGGAGAAATATGTTTGGATATTTAAAAAAAAAACACGCATTTTTGTTTGTTGTTTGGAGAGGAAGGGAGGGAGGGTTGGTGTTGAGGTAATGATTCGGGTGTTGTCAAATGAAATTGGGTAGAGGATATTTTTGAGGTATTTGAAGGCATCGGGATAAGAAGGAATGTCGTTTGTTTGGTGCAGCACAGGGTGGAGTGTTATGAGACTGCATTGAGTGTGCATTGAGTGTGCATTGAGTGTGCATTGAGTGTGCATTGAGTGTGCATTGAGTGTGCATTGTGCATATTAAGACTTGAAATCTCCGGGATCGGACATGGTGTGGATGCGATGGAATGCCCTGTACACAATTTGCCGAGATTGCTCTCATCCCTTTTTCTTAAACTCTTAGTGAAACCTTTACTTTCAACACCTTTACTATCCACACCTTTACTAATTCACACCTTTACTATCCACACCTTTACTTTCCACACCTTTACTTTCCACACCTTTACATTCCACACCTTTACTATCCACACCTTTACTATCAACACCTTTACTATCCACACCTTTACTTTCCACACCCTTACTGTCCACACCTTTACTGTCCACACCTTTACTTTCCACACCCTTACTATCCACACCCTTACTGTCCACACCTTTACTATCAACACCTTTACTATCCACACCTTTACTTTCCACACCCTTACTGTCCACACCTTTACTGTCCACACCTTTACTTTCCACACCCTTACTATCCACACCCTTACTATCCACACCTTTACTTTCCACACCCTTACTGTCCACACCTTTACTATCCACACCTTTACTTTCCACACCCTTACTATCCACACCCTTACTGTCCACACCTTTACTTTCCACACCCTAACTATCCACACCCTTACTATCCACACCTTTACTTTCCACACCCTAACTATCCACACCTTTACTATCCACACCCTTACTATCCACACCTTTACTATCCACACCTTTACTTTCCACACCCTTACTATCCACACCCTTACTATCCACACCTTTACTTTCCACACCCTAACTATCCACACCTTTACTATCCACACCCTTACTATCCACACCTTTAATTTCCACACCTTTACTATCCACAACTTTACTATACACACCTTTACTATCCACAACTTTACTATCCACACCCTTACTATCCACACCTTTAATTTCCACACCTTTACTATCCACAACTTTACTATACACACCTTTACTATCCACACCTTTACTATCCACACATTTACTATCCAAACCTTTACTTTCCATACCTTTAATATCCACGCCTTTACTTTCCCCACCCTTACTATCTACACCTTTACTTTCCACACCCTTACTATATCCACACCTTTACTATCCACACATTTACTATCCAAACCTTTACTTTCCATACCTTTACTATCCATACCTTTACTATCCACACCTTTACTTTCCACACCCTTACTGTCCACACCTTTACTATCCACACCCTTACTATCCACACCTTTACTATCCACACCTTTACTATCCACACATTTACTATCCAAACCTTTACTTACCATACCTTTACTATCCATACCTTTACTATCCACACCTTTACTTTCCACACCTTTAATTTCCACACCTTTACTATCCACAACTTTACTATACACACCTTTACTATCCACACCTTTACTTTCCACACCCTAACTATCCACACCTTTACTTTCCCCACCCTTACAATCTACACCTTTACTTTCCACACCCTTACTATCCACACCTTTACTATCCACACCTTTACTATCCACACATTTACTATCCAAACCTTTACTTTCCATACCTTTAATATCCACGCCTTTACTTTCCCCACCCTTACTATCTACACCTTTACTTTCCACACCCTTACTATATCTACACCTTTACTATCCACACATTTACTATCCAAACCTTTACTTTCCATACCTTTACTATCCATACCTTTACTTTCCACACCACTACTTTCCACACCTTTACTTTCCACACCAAGTCTTCCCTTCCTAACAATGCACCATCTCAAAAAAAGGAAAAATTACATGAAAAAAACAAAAAACAAAAAAAAACCTCCCTTAACCAACGTACGGACCAAAACGTACCACCACTATAAGACATTTGTCTCAGAGGAATCTCTGTTTAGTTCTGTTGTACACGACGGCTGCCACATACTGAACAAAGCCCCTCAATGACGAGGTCTTCAACAGCCAAGTGGCATGACGGTTCCAGAGCAATAGATTCGTAACGTCACGCCAACAAATCCACGTCTTAGTGACGTCACGCCAACAAATCCACGTCTTAGTGACGTCACGCCAACAAATCCACAACTTAGTGACGTCATGCCAACAAATCCACGTCTTAGTGACGTCACGCCAACAAATCCCCATCTTAGTGACGTCACGCCGACAAATCCACATCTTTCTGGCGTCATGCCAACAAATCCATATCGGTTCCAGAGCAATAGATTCGTAACGTCACGCCAACAAATCCCCATCTTAGTGACGTCACGCCAACAAATCCACGTCTTAGTGACGTCACGCCAACAAATCCACAACTTAGTGACGGCATGCCAACAAATCCACATCTTAGTGACGTCACGTCGACAAATCCCCATATTTTATCCATGTTACTAGGCTCGAACGAAAAAGAAAAGAGAACTTTTTTTTTTTTATTTTATCATATTTATTTCTTATTTGACTAATATTTTTTTTTTGATATTTAAAAAAAAAAAACTGCATATTTCCATCCAGCGAAGTTATGGATGCCACACAATCCATTTGAAGTTATGGATGCCACACAATCCATTTGAAGTTATGGATGCCACACAATCCATTTCAAAAGCCAGAAATGAAATTTGTTGGGAAATTAGAAACCCCCTTTTTATTTATTTTTTATTTGGACAAAAATTGGAGAGGTGATTTCTCGTCATTGAAATAACAGTTCTTTCGCAAACGATTCCCGACTGCGATAACTCCATTAGGGAAACCTCAAAGACGACATGCAGGAATGTCTTTATTATTTAAAAAAAAAAAAATAAGGGGAAAAAAAAAAAGAAGAAAAAAAAACCATCAGACACTTCCATTTTGTGATGGGGTCGCTCGGTTTGGAAAGTAGAAAGGGACTGTAGTGAGCATGGAGCAGAGGATAAGCGATGGATAAAACCTATTTTAAGAACTCAAACATGACTCAGTGTCTAATGATGTCACGCCTAAGTTGAGAAATTATACCATAGTCGTTTAGATTTTTTACCACAAGAAAATAAAAATAAATGTTGAAGATGAAAAGAAACGACTCAAGTCTCTACAACCACTTTCCTGCTCTAACACTGCTCTAACACTGCTCCAACACTGTTCTAACACTGCTCTAACACTTGCTGGTTGATTCTTTAAAGGGGGCATGTTTATTGAAAGTTGCAAATGTTCTAAAAAAATAGGATGGTATTTGTAAGCAAATGCAAACGTTGTCTCTGAGGCAAGCAGTGGTATTGAAACACGCCCGAGCAGCCCTGGGGCAAGCAGTGGTATTGAAACACGCCCGAGCAGCCCTGAGGCAAGCAGTGGTATTGAAACACGCCCGAGCAGCCCTGGGGCGAGCAGTGGTATTGAAACACGCCCGAAAACACGCCCGAGCAGCCCTGGGGCAAGCAGTGGTATTGAAACACGCCCGAGCAGCCCTGGGGCAAGCAGTGGTATTGAAACACGCCCGAGCAGCCCTGGGGCAAGCAGTGGTATTGAAACACGCCCGAGCAGCCCTGGGGCAAGCAGTGGTATTGAAACACGCCCGAGCAGCCCTGAGGCAAGCAGTGGTATTGAAACACGCCCGAGCAGCCCTGAGGCGAGCAGTGGTATTGAAACACGCCCGAGCAGCCCTGAGGCAAGCAGTGATATTGAAACACGCCCGAGCAGCCCTGAGGCAAGCAGTGGTATTGAAACACGCCCGAGCAGCCCTGAGGCAAGCAGTGATATTGAAACACGCCCGAGCAGCCCATTTCATCGTCTGTGCTCTTTCAACACATGAAACCCATGTACAGTTTGTTGTAGTGGAATTCAGCATACATTTGAATAATCACCTCCACATCTAACGGTGTTGCAAAGTTTTAATACCGTCCGGGGATAACATTGCGGAAAGTGGCGGCAGTTCGCGCACCTGGTGCCGACCAGAGGCGACGCCCTGGTGATCAGTAATAAGATTCGAAATCATTGAAACCCGAGTCCCCTTGACCCCCCCCCCCCCTGACTCTCATAGCTGTGGGTTTAAACATGTTGGAGAAGGGCGGGGGGGGGGTGTGTTCACACATCAGGAGTCGCAAATAAAACGTGATTCCGACTTCAAGCGTGCAGCTCCGGCTATTGCCGGGATATAAATTAATGTATAATAATGTATAAAATAGCCCCGATTACGCCACTCCGATTACATAGCGCTCCGATTATAAAAGTCCGTCCACGCAGCCAGGCTGCTTTAACATTAAGCTTGAGTTCTGCTGCTCCTGGGTTGTTAGGAATAGTTATTACCGGGTGTTGTAGCTGGTACTGGGTGTTGTAGTTGGCGTCGAGTGTTGTAGCTGTTTTGTGTGTGTTTTAGACAACTTTTGAAGTTTACCGAAGGTAAGTTTGGTACACTGACAGGATTGGTACTTTCGTACATTTTTGGTCAGTATGATTCAGTGTTACGACAGGATTGTGTGACATACATAAATGTGTACGTTGACAGGATTGTGTGTGAACATGGCCCCCGGTTCTGGGAGTTCAACTTTGAGCGCTGTTTCCGATGTATTTATTTGCGTCGCGCCACGGTTGACTGATTGTCATGTTATTGTTTAGTTTAGCATAATTTTAATGGGGGTTCATTAAATGTCTGGTATGTGCACTCGTTATGGCTGGTATGTGCACTCGTTATGGCTGGTATGTGCACTCGTTATGGCTGGTATGTGCACTCGTTATGGCTGGTATGTGCACTCGTTATGGCTGGTATGTGCACTCGTTATGGCTGGTATGTGCACTCGTTATGGCTGGTATGTGCACTCGTTATGGCTGGTATGTGCACTCGTTATGGCTGGTATGTGCACTCGTTATGGCTGGTATGTGCACTCGTTATGGCTGGTATGTGCACTCGTTATGGCTGGTATGTGCACTCGTTATGGCTGTTATGTGCACTCGTTATGGCTGGTATGTGCACCCGTTATGGCTGGTATGTGCACTCGTTATGGCTGGTGTACTCGTCATCTCCACGTTCTGGCGCAGATACTATCTTGTAGGTATGATTCATGTCTGGCCCACCATCATGTCCCGCATCGTTATAGACATTACTTTCGGCACCACAGACATCATCACAAACATTATTGCAAACAGCAGCACAAACAGCAGCACTGCGTGTTGTGCGACTCCTCCCAAATGATTCCTGCTTTATTAATTTTTTAAAGATAAACGTCATTTCTAAACATCATCTCTAAACATCTCTAAACATCGTCTCTAAACATCCTCTCTAAAGTCATCTTAAACATCTCAAAACATCGTCTCTAAAGTCATCTTAAACATCTCTAAACATCGTCTCTAAACATCATCTCTAAAGTCATCTTAAACATCTCTAAACATCGTCTCTAAAGTCATCTTAAACATCTCTAAACATCGTCTCTAAACATGATCTCTAAAGTCATCTTAAACATCTCTAAACATCGTCTCTAAACATCGTCTCTAAACATCATCTCTAAACATCTCTAAACATCGTCTCAGAACATCATCTCTAAACTTCATCCTAAACATCTCTAAACATCGTCTCAGAACATCATCTCTAAACTTCATCTTAAACATCTCTAAACATCGTCTCTAAACATCATCTCTAAAGTCATCTTAAACATCTCTAAACATCGTCTCTAAACATCATCTCTAAACATCTCTAAACATCGTCCCTAAACGTCATCTCTAAACATCTCTAAACATCGTCCCTAAACGTCATCTCTAAACATCTCTAAACATCGTCTTAGAACATCATCTCTAAACTTCATCCTAAACATCTCTAAACATCGTCTCAGAACATCATCTCTAAACTTCATCCTAAACATCTCTAAATATCGTCTCAGAACAGCATCGCTAAATATCGAAATCTCTCTCGTTACCCTATCACCCTCAGCCGTCACCACACCCACCCCACCCCTTCATCCTTTACAAAAATATTGTTTGCCCGATAAATATCACGATCAAATATTGAACAGATAGTATTGGCAATCAGAATGCTACACGGGACGCTACCCTTTGTAGTGGCCGCTAAGGGAGTCAACTCTAATTTATTGATGGCGTTCCGATCATTACGGTCGTTAATGGCTGCCCTCCCACAGGAAGTAATTCTATAACAGCCCCTTGGGACTCGAGCCGGGCAGAGTTGTCTTTTTCTTTCAGTGTCAGCTTTGTGCCGGATGAATTCATTTCCCTTGACGTGGCTCGCCCCATCGTATATAGGAGGAACATGGTGCTTGACTGGTTAGAAACGGAGTTACGCTATGGATATTTGTGACAATCTGGACACTTTTGACAATACGGACAGTTTCATAGAGAATGTGACAATGTGACCACACATACGAATCTCACATATGTTTTGGTTGATATTAGCAGCGTTGTGTTTTTAATCAGTCGAATAGATGACTGCTGGGAGTCATGGTTTCAATTTCGACGTCCTTGTGCACACGTCATTGATTTTTATGTTCTGTGTATGCGTCAGTAAAATCTGTGTTTTTGTGTACAGGTCATTAAAATATGTCTTCTTGTGTACGCGTCATTGCGTCTAGTGGTCTTGCGTACACGTGTAATTAGTTTTTGGGTGCAGTATCTTTGGTAATGATGAGCCCGCCCCTGTAGGCGGGCCACATGACATCATACAATGCTCTCAACGCTTAAAGGGGTGAGTGTGGGTGGGGGGGGGGAGGAAGACGTCTGCTTCAGCTGTAAGCGCCCCCATAAGTATAGTCACATGCAACAGATATTAAGTCATTTCTACAACATACCCCCACGCCAGCCATAAGTCATTTCTACAACATACCCCCACGCCAGCCATAAGTCATTTCTACAACATACCCCCACGCCAGCCATAAGTCATTTCTACAACATACCCCCACGCCAGCCATAAGTCATTTCTACAACATACCCCAAACGTCAGCCAAAAGCCATTTCTACAACATACCCCAAACGTCAGCCATAAGCCATTTCTACAACATACCCCAAACGTCAGCTATAAGCCATTTCTACAACATACCTCCACGCCCGGCATAACACCGACTTAATGAGATTACCTTCCTGAAGGTAGGGATGAAATACCGACACAATTATCATCACATGCAACCTCATCCAAACTTTAACAAATGTTTATAGAGATTAATCTCACCTTTCTTATTTATCTGAAAATGGCGTTACTCTGAAGCGATAACATTCCGCCCTTTTTTTAAATATGTTTTTTGATTGTATCAACCCCCCATTCCCACCCCCACCCCACTCTAAATACTATTCCGTGTTGTTCCAGCGCCTCGTGCATCCAGTCGACATTGTCAGCTGAGGGCTGTTTGGAAAATTGCCTCTTATTAATGATTCATGCATGCATTTAGACAGCCCCCCCCCCCATGACGTACCCCGCCCCTCATACGTGGAGACAATGGCTGGCGTGATACTCGCGCTCAGCTGAGACTCCAGCTCTCTCAGTGTGCTCGGACAACTGGAAGTGTCTATACATTCGTTTCTACCTACTCGTGCTACCTACTCGTACTACCGGTATTGTCACAGACATTGCCAGAGTTCCAAGCCATTGTTTTTTGTGCTCGTGTGATTATTAAGTTGTAATTAGCAAAAGACGTTGTTTTTTCTCCACTTTCCGCTCAGCCGGGACGTGTGTTTACAGTGAGGTCACGTGACATGGGGATATCGCCGTAGTCGGCCCATTTGAAGCTGCGTTGTTTCTATATGATTGTGTATGATTGTCGACATCCTATGCGACATATTTCTGTACGTATTGAATAATTTTCAGCACGTGCATATGATGAGAGAGCGGTCACCAGATGTAAAAATAATTTAAATAGTGGAGATAGTTTTTTTATGTGCAACAGCAGAAGCATTTTTTGTTTGTTTACGGTCTTAAATGCAGTTGGTGGTGTAATTTTGCTGATGTCATGCAAATGTCACATTCTTCTTCTTCTTCTTCTTTATTTTAAGGGCCCACGATCAATGAATTGATCATTCTGGCTCCTATGTTTCAGAGAGGTTTGCGATGTTACTGTCCATGGGTTTCAATGGGATACTTCACTGGTTGCAAGGGCGACTCAGCAGTGGTGTTATGAACTGGGGGTTGGAATACAGGAGGCAATAGACACAAATGTATCGAGTGTAGCCGCCTCAACTGTTGCTTTTGGAAGCTTGTTCCAGTCCCCTATTGTCTTCGGCAGGAATGAGGAGCTTCTGTACTTCGTTCTTGTTTTTACCAGCCGGAACTGTTTGTCGTGACTTCGTCGCAGTCTG
>CAXITT010000116.1:1102276-1118989 GCA_964033795.1 Lymnaea stagnalis
AAAAAAAAAATTTCTCTGTTTTTAAAATCCCTCCCCCGTCCCAAAAAAAATCTTTCCCTTATTCCCCCCCCCCCCCCCTTTCCTCTTTTCCTAAGCTAGTGTTTACTGATATAATTTTAAAAAACTATCGGAACCGAAAGAGAAAAAAAAGAAAAAAATTAATGTCTTGACCAACCCAGTCAATAATTGTGATCACAGACGCAGGTGTTCATAAATACCACAATAATACTACAGCTATGGGAAAGATAGCATGTACCCAGTTTCAAGTGATGATTACTTCTAATTGGATCCCTTGTGTCTTTTAGGGTCCTCAACTCTGTGCGTGAACGGTTAACACGTACTGATCCACAATGGCGAGGCCTCTGTGTTAAAAAAACCACCGTGTGTGTTGTCAAGAGGATGATATTATTCTGGTGTTTGTCTTTCTCAAACGTCATGTCCGGTTTTCAGAGAGGGGGGGGGGGGGGGTGGGGGGGGGGGAAGTCGCGTTGTGTTCTTTTTTTATTTTCCTTCTTATTCGTAACGTCATGCCCCGCCCCCCCCTTGTTAGTTGAGAGTTGTCTCCCGGTTGGTCGAGAGTTGTCTCCCGGTTGGCCGAGAGTTGTCTCCCCCAGTTAGTTTGGATTTCTCCCTGAGTCAAGTTTCTCGAAGCGTGTACTTCAGTTTAAGATACTGTTACACATGTCAAGTTTAGAGTGAGAATTTAACTCTATCTGGTTTATTCTCATCTAGGCCATGAGCCTTGGTTACATTATGTGGGATCCACTTAATCAACAGTTAACTCTTTGTGTTGGCTGGTTTCTGAAATGTCATTTCGATTTAAGTCTTTAAATTTTTCCTAATCCTTCTGGGCACATTACAATAATAATAATAATAATAAAATCAGCTGTAAAAGTTATGATGATGCTTATTTCCTGTTGGAAAAAAATGCACGCATGAGATGTAGGAAAAAAAAAAACAACTAATGGCCCATGTGATGTGGTCGCTTGTCCGGGGGGGGGGGGGNTTTTTTGGAAGCTTCGCCGGGTATAGTCTTAAAAAAAAAAAACTACCCTAGGAGTCGTTTTGGTCTGAGGGAGTCGCGCTACTCTGGTGGAGTCGTGCTACTCTGGTGGAGTCGTGTTACTCTCGTGGAGTTGTGATAATTTTGTGGAGTCGTGTTATTCTGATGGAATCGTGTTACTGTGGTATGGGTCGTGTTACTGTGGTGGAGTCGTGTTACTCTGATGGAGTCGTGCTACTCTAGAGGAGTTGTGTTGCTCTGATGGAATCGTGTTACTCTGGTGGAGTCATGCTACTTTAGTGGACTCATGCTACTCTTATGGAATCGTGTTACTCTGGTGGAGTCGTGTTACTCTGGAGGAGTCGTGTTACTCTGATGGAGTTGTGTTACTCTAGTGGAGTTGTGTTACTCTGATGGAGTCGTGCTACTCTAGTGGAGTCGTGCTACTCTAGGAGTTGTGTTGCTCTGATTGAATCGTGTTACTCTAATGGAGTCATGTTACTCTGGTGGAGTCGTGTTACTTTAGTGGACTCATGCTACTCTGATGGAATCGTGTTACTCTGGTGGAGTTGTGTTACTCTGGAGGAGTCGTGTTACTCTGATGGACTCATGCTACTCCTATAATGGGGATAGAAAATTCTATCATGGTTTTGGCATAAGTATCTGCTTATTCATATAAATATATGTGTAATTCTATTAATACCCTAACCCCTAAACTCTCGATATATATGGCATCCTTCAGTCTTCGCGAGACGATGGAATAGCTATGTAGTCTTACACTTCGACGAGTGGCTCACTAGGCCAATCCTGGAATGACAATCTCGACTGCATAACTCTCGATAAACGTCCACAAAATCCTGAGTTATCTTTGCCATTTTTCACATGATCCTATCTATCGGCTTTTTTGTCAAACAATTTTCTTCGCATATTTTATCCAAATTCTAATACTATCTTAAGTTTTGTTTCGTCAATGAGGGTAAGTAAATAACTTGAATCTGATAAAATTCTGATAGTAAAATGTCGCTTACAAGGTTTTTTTTTATACATCATCAAATTTGCACTGATGAATATTTTCGGCTTACTGATTCGAGGAGACAAATGCTCGGAAATTATAACCAACCAAATTTTTTTTTCCTCTAAAATACAGATCCCTATAGTAAAGAAACGGATTAGAAAAAGAAAATTCCACATGAGCATGTCTCCCAGATCGAGCATTACATATTTACGTACATCCGGTGGGTTGGGGTTGGGGGGGGGGGGGGTTATAAGAGAATTAAGATGTAACAAATCATTCCAAAAGCTGAGTTAAAAAAATATAAAAAAATCTTAAAGCCTGTGGATTTCTTCCACGCGGAATTTGTGCAAAATTAGCAGAAATGAAGATTTAGACATTTTTAAAATTAAATTACTATTTTTTTTTTNTGACTGTTTTGAGTTTCTGTGTTAAATATCAACACGTCTTAAAGGATTCAATGACGTATGTAGACAAAAAAATAAATCTAGAAACATTTTAACACCTATTGAACTTTCATTTTTTTTTTTTTTTATTGCTTTGAAGTCACGTTGACTTTTATAAAAAAAAAAATATATATATATATATAAATCTTTGGAGTCTTAGAGGGGGGCGATACAAGAGCTGGGGAAATAGTTTCTTCACTTTCTAACACCGATTTCTCGCTATTTCGCTCCATCGAATGTCCAGGGCAACAAATGGGTTAGCAGCCTTTGAGTTTAGTATCGCCCATTCATGTCGTATTATTTTATGGGGCTTCTAACCGGGACACCAACAAATTAAAGTCATAAAAAAAAAAAGAAAAGAAAATGCGATATTTAATCATTCTAGTTTATTGAATAGCAATGAATGAATTGAAAAATACTTAAATCTGCGGGTTGGTCGCCTGAGGTTATAACATTGCAACGTCACCGTACGGCACTTTGGGGTATTAAGTTTACGTTGGTTCTAGCAACTAGTGCCATGGGCGCGCATAGTCAGTGCTATGGGCTCTTCTAGTCAGTGCTATGGGCTCTTCTAGTCAGTGCTATGGGCTCTTCTAGTCAGTGCTATGAGCTCTTCTAGTCAGTGCTATGGGCTCTTCTAGTCAGTGCTATGGGCTCTTCTAGTCAGTGCTATGGGCTCTTCTAGTCAGTGTTATGGGCTCTTCTAGTCAGTGCTATGAGCTCTTTTAGTCAGTGCTATGGGCTCTTCTAGTCAGTGCTATGGGCTCTTCTAGTCAGTGCTATGAGCTCTTCTAGTCAGTGCTATGGGCTCTTCTAGTCAGTGCTATGGGCTCTTCTAGTCAGTGCTATGGGCTCTTCTAGTCAGTGCTATGGGCTCTTCTAGTCAGTGCTATGGGCTCTTCTAGTCAGTGCTATGGGCTCTTCTAGTCAGTGCTATGAGCTCTTGCTGTCAGCGCTATTGACGTTTGCACGTGCTATGCGCTATTTTTTTAGTGCCATAGGCTCTTGCTGTTAGGGCCAGGGCTCTTGTAGTTCATGCCACTGATTCTTGCTGTTAGGGCCAGGGCTCTTGTAGTTCATGCCACTGATTCTTGCTGTTCGGGCCATGGGCTCTTGTAGTTCATGCCACTGATTCTTGCTGTTAGGGCCAGGGCTCTTGTAGTTCATGCCACTGATTCTTGCTGTTCGGGCCATGGGCTCTTGTAGTTCACGCCACTGACTCCAGCTGTTAGGGCCAGGGCTCTTGTAATTAATGCCACTGATTTTTGCGGTTAGTGCTACGGGTTTCAGTGAATTACTCGACTTCATCCCCCTCCCCTCTTCGGCCCCCCCGCCCCCCGCGATTATAGTACAATAGCCTATATTCCGATTGCCTGACTGAAAGTTCGGCCGAATGGCTTTGTGTTTGGTAACATCACAAGCGCCAGCAGGAGGCACTCGTCCTATTAAATTAGAGACCGCAGTAAATATCTCTCAGTAGTTGTTTCTTTTAAACCACAGGTAAGCTGGACTGACCTATAAATGAACTTCAGCCACATCCGTATCCCCTACCCCAGGCCTTTACCTCCAACTTATTGCAGACGGGTTTATACAGCTGTCAAGTTTAGCAGGCATTCCGAGACTGTAAAATGGAACTTGTGCCATAACGAGCGAGTCGTATGTGCTGAGTGAAGGCTAGATGTGGTACAGAGACACATGCTGGCTGCGGTACAGAGACGCATGCTAGAGGTGGTACAGAGACGCATGCTAGCTGAGGTACGGAGACACATGCTAGCTGAGGTACAGAGATACATGCTGGTTGTGGTACAGAGACACATGCTGGCTGTGGTACAGAGACGCATGCTAGCTATGGTACAGAGACGCATGCTAGCTATTGTACAGAGACACATGCTAGCTTAGGTACAGCGATTCATGCTACCTGTCGTAATGAGAAACATGCTAGCCGCAGTACAGAGACACGTCCTAGCTGAGGTACAGACACACGGGTCCACAATTAAACCGAATAAAGAGCTACCAGGATAATTCATTATGTGTGTCGGATTCTGGCTGTTTCATCTCCGTTTTGTCCCTCTGCTATCTAATAGTCCAGGACGTTGAATTCCGTAAACCAAATTGCTAAAAATCAAAATCCATGAAAATAATAACATTGATAAAAAAGCGATGGAATTAGAAAGCAACACAAAATACGGATCTAAAATTACTATAAAAGCAGACTATGGGGGGGGGGGGGCGGGGTTATAAGAGTGCTTTACATTGAGGATGAAAAGACGTCAGTTACTGCCACAGATTCTGATAATGCCGGTATGGATTTTTGCCCGGATAAACTTTTGAACATCTCAGCCTGGCTTTAAGGATGTGACCACCTTCACAGAATAAAGTTAAAGAGTAGGCTCCCTTTACGAAAACAAAATATTTTTTTTTTTTAAAAACCTTAATGTAAATATAGATCAAATGTCCCTACGTGACCTGTGTTAATGTACATATATATCAAAGGTCCTTTTCTGACCTGGGTTAATGTACAGATATACAAAAAAGGTCCATATATGACCTGGTTTAATGTGCACATTTATCAAAGGTCCATATGTGACCTATGTGTACACATATATCAAAGGTCCAATGTGTACACATATATCAAAGGTCCATAATGTGACCTATGTGTTTGCATATACCAAAGGTCCATATGTGACCTATGTGTACACATATATCAAAGGTCCATATGTGACCTGTGTGTTTGCATATACCAGAGGTCCACACCTGATCTGGGTTAATGTTCATTTGTGAACCAGACCATCGACTTCCGGGAAAACTAAAGATAATGAGATCTTTTGTCCAAACTGGAGCTGGTATTAATGTTAGAGATTCACTGTCCGAACTGGAGCTCTACGGTACTGACATGTGAGATCCAGTGCCCCAATGAGCTCCACGTTACTGACGTGTGAGATCCATTGTCCCAATGAGCTCCACGTTACTGACGTGTGAGATCCATTGTCCAAATGAGCTCCACGTTACTGATGTGTAAGACCCATTGTCCAAATGAGGTCCACGGTACTGATGTGTGAGATCCATTGTCCCAATGAGCTCCACGGTACTCACGTGTGAGTTCCATTGTCTAAATGAGCTCCACGATACTCACGTGTGAGATCCATTGCCCAAATGAGCTCCACGTTACTGATGTGTGAGATCCATTGTCCAAATGAGCTCCACGGTACTGACGTGTAAGACCCATTGTCCCAATGAGCTTCACGTTACTGATGTGTGAGATCCATTGTTTAAATGAGGTCCAGGGTACTGATGTGTGAGACCCATTGTCCCAAATGAGCTCCATGTGTTCGCCAACTTGATCTGATGTTTGCTTTAGTTGTGTCAGAGGCAGCTACTCATCATCGTGACTCACATCACCTACCACAGCGAAGGAGCTATAAAACTTTTATAGGTGGGGGTATGACTTAATGCGGTGTAAGTTGGTGGGGTATATCTTCGTGGCGTATGACTTTGTGGTGTATGACTTAATGGGGTGTAAGTTGGTGGGGTATATCTTCGTGGCGTATGACTTTGTGGTGTATGACTTAATGGGGTATGCGTTTGTGAGGCTTACATTGGTGAGGAATTTGAAGTAATGGCAGGTTGGGAAAAAAATAATTAATTGGGTATATCGGTGGTGAGATGGGGTTGGGTGGTGAGATGAGGTTTGGTTTGGAGGTGAGGTTTGGTTTGGAGATAAAGTTTAGTTTGGAGATGTTTGTTTTTTTGTGGCAATTTTGTTGTTGTTGTTATCAACGAAATAAATATGGCCACACCATAATACTTGTGACTATTTCTAACGTTATTACACAGACTTCAGACAGACTTCAGACAGACTTCAGACAGACTTCAGACAGACTTCAGACAGACTTCAGACTAGAGATATATTCCCGAGTCCAGACATACTAAAAAGATTATACAAGCAACCCTCCCTTAAATGATCTAATGGAAACAACCCAGCGACAGCCGCCCCCCCCCACCTCACACACACACCCACACTGACAACCCACACGCGCCGTTCCCTTTACCCCGATCCCTTACATGCAATATGCTCAAATGTCGGTATTCAATAGCACTTTAAAAAAGAACTCACAGCCTTGAAACCGTTCATTGACCGAATTTCCGCGCGATTTCTCATCACACTTAATGCTCGCAGTCCTGTCAGAGCTGATAACCAAATAGACAGATTCGATTACTTCAAAAACTTGTACGTAACATCAAGCACCAAGTAGACGGATTCGATTACTTCAAAACTGTTACGTAACATCACACTTTCCGGTAACCATGGATGACGTGTCTGCATCACGGCTTTGGCTGCAGACGGATGGAGTTACTCCAGGGGTTCCAATATAATCGGCTGAGGAGTCGCCTTTCAAACCCTCCCTCCCCCCTTTTCCCGCCATTCGAAAATATTAAAAAAAAAAACTGGAATCGAAATATTGGAAGGATTTTAATATCGGTCTCACAAAATGTCGTCTGCAGTAATCAAATGCTGACAACAGTAATCAAATGGCGTCTACATTAAGCAAGTGTCGACTATGACAATGGAAAGTCGATGGCTATAGTAAAGATTTCCCCAAACACTCGGGGCCTACTGGTTTGATCGGAAGAAGAGTAAGTTCTAGAATGGGGCGCACCGGACATTTCACGCACCAGGGTTGTCCATGCATTTCACCAAACAGGACATGCTCAAGTATTGGACTAAAGGGACACCGAAACAAATTGTTTTATTCTGGATAAAAAGTAGCCAACGCAAAATGTGTATCGCGTAAATTAGTCAACTGTTTAGGGTAAATAAGCCCAGTGTTACAAAGTCCAATGTATCCTGGAAGCCAGTTTTTATAATAATTTTTTTTAAATTTAAAAAGCTATTAGTCACAAAACAAGTTTGCTTAGAGCCCCGTATCAATAAGAATAAGAGAACCTGTTTCAATCAACTTTGCCAAGAGCCATGTCTCCAACAACTTGGCTAAGAGCCCTATTTCCAACAAATCAGCTAATAGTTCTGTTTCAACCAACTTGACTAAGAGCCCTGTTTCAACCAACTTGACTAAGAGCCCTGTTTCATTCAACGGGCTAAAAGTCCTGTTTCATTCAACTGGCTAAAAGCCCTGTTTCAATCAATATGGCTAAGAGTTCTGTTTCAACCATTTCAAATGAATGACCAGAGCTATTTTACAATGAGATTTGTTGGCATTAGCCACAGCCATTAGCGCTGAATGACGGACTTTTGTTGTTGAAATCAATCTTTTCAATTGAGTTTTTCGATTGATTTTCTCGTTTTAAATGATGAACTTTATTTAGTCAACAAATCGTGCGTTGAATTTAATTCAAACATTTGCCTGGAGCTAAAAACATTTCTTTTTGACATATTGAATGCTGTGCTCCAAGGGGCATCACTCGTGTGTGTGGGTGTCTAACAAGGAACAGCAAATTTTTTTTTATTTAATCGACAAATTATCTAATTTAATCGGATAAATTTGTCCCGTGATGCTTTAAATGGATCTGTTAATTCATATGTCCTCTGGCCGTTCCAAATCACCGCAGCTAGATGTGGGTGGAGCACGGCGTAAGTTATCAATGGCCTGGATGCTGCTGTGCTAGACTTTTAGTCTTCTGTGGATATCTTCCCGGGACTAAACGTTTCATTCATTTTATTATGGCAGGCGTTTTGGTTTTTTTCCCTTATGTGATTTTAGGCCGTGGTGGTGTTTTAGGCCGTAGTGGTGTTTTAGGCCGTAGTGGTGTTTTAGGCCGTAGTGGTGTTTTAGGCCGTAGTGGTGTTTTAGGCCGTAGTGGTGTTTTAGGCCGTGGTGGGGTTTTAGGCCGTGGTGGTGTTTTAGGCCGTAGTGGTGTTTTTGGCCGCAGTGGTGTTTTAGGCCGTAGTGGTGTTTTTGGCCGTAGTGGTGGTTTAGGCCGTAGTGGTGTTTTAGGCCGTAGTGGTGTTTTAGGCGGCAGTGGTGTTTTAGAGTGGTGTTTTGGGCCGTAGTGGTGTTTTGGGCCGTAGTGGTGTTTTAGGCCGTAGTGGTGTTTTAGGCCGTAGTGGTGTTTTAGGCAGTAGTGGTGTTTTAGGCCGTAGTGGTGTTTTAGGCCGTAGTGGTGTTTTTGGCCGCGGTGGGGTTTTAGGCCGCGGTGGGGTTTTTGGCCGCGGTGGGGTTTAGGCCGTGGTGGGGTTTTAGGCCATGGTGGGGTTTTAGGCCGTGGTGGGGTTTTAGGCCGTGCTTTGGTTTTAGGCCGTGGTGGGGTTTTAGGTCGTGGTGGTGTTTTAGGTCGTGGTGAGGTTTTAGGCCGCGGTGGGGTTTTAGGCCGTGCTTTGGTTTTAGGCCGTGGTGAGGTTTTAGGTTGTGGTGGGGTTTTAGGCCGTGGTTGTTATATTGTATAGTTAGAGCTGTTCTAGCTTAGAGTTAGAGTTGTTCTATCCTTATCAGTACATCGCCAATTACTTTAAAATGTTCAGGGGGAAAAAATATAACAGGCGGATTTTGAATTTGTTGGAAAATACTCCACTTACACACAGTATGATGCCATGTAACGGCTCATATCCGTGGCCATGGCAACACTGGGCTAATTTTTGCTTTCCGAGCATCGCCATTTTCTATTTTCACAGAACGCTCACCAGCGAGACCGCGGCCACATGATATGCTGAGCATTTAAAATCTTAATTTTTAAATAATTTTCCCCTTTCTTTTCACGACTTATCTCCCCCTACCCCCCATTCCCAACCCAACCCCTTAACCCCAACACCCCCCCCCCCCAACCTCGGCAACATGATTTGCTGAGCATTTAAAATCTTAAGTTTTAAATAATTTTCCCCTTTCTTTTCCCGACTTATCTCCCCCTCCCCCCCATTCCCAACCCAACCCCTTAACCCCAACCCCCCCCCCCCCCAACCTCGGCTAAATGTACTAACTGCCGAACCTAAAGCCGCTGTCATAGTTGTAGTAGCCCTAGAATGTAATAAAGTGTTAAAGTGGTTTTGACCCCGTGATCCTAAGTCTGCATGTTTGAGTGGATAGAGAGAGAGAGGGGGGGGGAAGGGGTAGAGGAGGTGAGAGAGCGAGAGGTCTGTTACTGTACGTGCCGTCCTGGGGGCGATGCTCAGAGCTTGGCCGGGGCTTGGAGGTGAGCGGTAGCTCATCAATGCAATCATCGGCGCTGCCGTGTGTCGTCACAGATTTACCGCTGAGCTTAATGCCTTAAATGTTTCCTAGCTGACCGACGAGTAGATTAAATTGTCTTTTTGATTGATAGCTCTTACGCTGATAGAATTGTATCACGGCTGGCAGTTTGTACTTCAAAATAGTCTTTTGGGTTACTAAAAATAGAAGTGTGTAAACATTAAATTGAAGGGGGGAAAAATGACTTAAAAGTAACTCATCATTTCTTTTTGTTTGGAAGTCTATGCAATTATTATAATATAAGGTAAATAAAGGAACACATCATAATAACTGCAGGACTTCTTTCAAGCCGCGTGAAGGAAAAAAAAAATGTAGAGCAAGGAATGTGGAAGCTTGAATAGAAAAGACAGGACAATATGATTGGAGCGTTTCGGCTAAGAGCCTTCCTCAGATTTGTCCCGTCTTTCGATTCAGGCGTCCACTTAACTTGTTCTGCTTTTTAAATCAAGGAACACTGGTGTTTTAACGAATTTGTGAAAATTATTAAATTAGAAACCAAAATATGCGACAGCGTTTGGGTTTATTTTAAATCGTGACGTCATTATTCAGTTTAAGGATTTAAATTGAAAAAAAACCCAAACACTTCTCATCTGATTCTTTGTGTGGAAATAACGCTGTGTTTGAAAGGAAATCTAGACTTGGACACAATTTAGATAATTGGATGGATTTTCTACATTTGGTGGTTTTTTTTTGTGTGTTTTATTTATAAGTATGTTGAGGTTTCTTATTTGAAATCGGTTTCTGAAGAGCGAATTTTCCCTTTCGTGTCGTCTTTCATTTACTGTTCATATATCGACTTTGGTGATAGATCGAATCTGGTGATAGATCGAATCTGGTGATAGATCGCATACGGTGATAGATCGAATATGGTGATTAGATCGCATACGGTGATAGATCGAATACGGTGATAGATCGAATACGGTGATATACCGAACCTGGTGATATATCGAATCTGGTGATTTGTCGAATCTGGATTTATTTCTCTACATTGTTTCAGTCTGTGATACCTGAGGACACTGTGAAAACGTTGACCCTGTAGAACATTGTGGTCACTCTGAGTCAGTCTGTGATACCTGAGGACATTGTGGTCACTCTGAGTCAGTCTGAAGTCAGGCAGAAATGTACGCCGTGTTCTCGGACGGACTTCCGGAGTATATGTGCCTGCCCCCACCCCAGGGTGTCCCACAATCCATCCACCCGCTGTCGTTATCGTCGTCCACCCCAGGACTTGGTCTTAACCAGGCCCAAATCCTTACAGCCCACCCCAGCACGAGTCTCTGTGTGGTCAACGACCAGCCATATCTCTACACCTTCAAGGTAGGTCACCAAGCATGCGCTATAAGGCAACAAGGTTGTCATGGCCTATGAAAATGTATGTCACACTAGATGGCTCTGCGATACACCAGATATAAATGTGTGTCATACTAGATGGCGCGCAATACACCGGAAATTACATCAATTCATTACAATTCTTCCTATTGAATTAACGCAATTTAAAAAAAAAATGTAGTCATCTTGTTGACGTCATGCTTACGCAAACACTCTCTTTTCAGAGGCGAGTTACAACAATTTGAAAGACTTTCTGTTCAATTTAACGTCTACTCATTTAAAGGCCATCCGTAATTTGCCACCCGTAGGTTGCCTGCCACCCGCAGGTTGTCACGCGTAGGTTGCCGCCCGTAGGTTGCCACCCGTAGATTGCCATCCGTAGTTTGCCTGCCACCCGTAGGTTGCCTGCCACCCGTAGGTTGCCTGCCACCCGCAGGTTGCCACCTGTAGGTGGCCACCTGTAGGTTGACACCCGTAAGCCCCCAATAAGTATATTTGCGATTTAAAAAAAAAGTATAATGTATACCCTACAGGACCATACACTGCTGAACACTGTATTTTGCACCCCACAGTGTATTTTCTATCCCACTCTGAATTTTTCACGCATTTTCGACTTCATTGTGCCTTATCTATTTCTACATTTCCTGATGCCATTCTCCATTTGTCTATCTATCCCCTCTCCCTCTCTCTCTCTCTCTCTCACTCTCACTCTCTCTTTATCTCTCACTTCCCTCTCTCATTATTTCGTAGCTAGCGATTGCATATCGCCCCAATGACAAGTTTAATGATCTTGTATCACAACAGATTGTGTTTCAAATAAAAGCTGACACCATTTCATTGATCTTTTGGGATCATTATCGTTTCTGAGATTGATAGAAACAACGTGTTTCCCTCCCAGAGTTGCCCGGTCCATTCTGAACCACATAATGACACGCCAAATGACGCTGGATGAAGGGCGGTCGTGGCACACTAATCTCTAAACGTCTCACTCTACAGTCGGGGTTAGTGGGAAGTCTCACTGGAAACCACAACTTCAAGCTTAACAACCCTACCAACCAAGGAGGATAATAAAGGCAAAAAGAGACCAATTATCTCTCCCCCCCTTCCCTCCTTTTTTTTAAATTAAAAAAAAACACACACACGCACAATCCTTTCAACACCAAACTCTCTAAATTTGCTGGTAATAGGCTAAGTGGAAGGAAAGAGGGGGATTAATGGATGTTGATAAAATTTGGCCTAACAGTTGATGATCATTTCAAAAGGAACACTAGCATGTCATGTTATCCATGGATGCAAATTTGGTCAGTCAGGTCACGTGACGACCCGTTCATCCACAAGTCATCGACAACAACACATAATACAACAACAAATGCCACAACAACACATAATACAACAACAACACCGGAAACAAAACAAACAGGGCAGGAGCGGGAAAAGATCTATGACGATTCGCCACCGCCATTTGGCCGTTTCCTTGGCAACGACATAAACATTGTTCCAATGTCAAAAGTGATGATGCAAATTAAAGGAGGTCGTTAAAACAATGTCGAAGATGATAGAACTTAGATATAGTGACTTTAAATAGATTTATATAATCACATATCCCAGAGGGGGCCACATAAAACCGGTCCGCCTCTGGGTAATCGGTAGTGTGCTGCGAATGGTCCCACTCCCGCTTAATACGTCATCAAATGTTGTGTTGTTTGTCATCAAATGTTGTGTTGTTTGTCATCCAATTTGTGTTGACCAATTTTATTTTTTCCTAAATAAAAAATATATTCTCTGTGATGATCCTCTCACTGCCTCACTCATTAGAACATGCACTGGTTCACTCATACTCATTAGATCACTCACTGGCTCACTCATTAGATCACTCACTGACTCACTCATTAGATCACTCACTGGCTCACTCATTAGATCACTCACTGACTCACTCATTAGATCACTCACTGGCTCACTCATTAGATCACTCACTGCCTCACTATATAGAGCACTCACTGGCTCACTCATTAGATCACTCACTGGCTCACTATATAGAGCACTCACTGGCTCACTATATAGAGCACTCACTGGCTCACTCATTAAATCACTCACTGGCTCACTCATCAAATCACTCACTGGCTCACTCATTAGATCACTCACTGGCTCATTATATAGAGCACTCACTGTCTCACTCATTAGATCACTCACTGGCTCACTCATTAGATCACTCACTGGCTCACTCATGAGATCACTCACTGGCTCACTCATTAGATCACTCACTGGCTCACTCATTAGATCACTCACTGGCTCACTCATTAGATCACTCACTGGCTCACTCATTAGATCACTCACTGCCCCATTAACACCAAGTCGACTTTATGTTGAGAGGCAAAGAAGAGCAATCACACTCATTGACTGCTGCCAGATGCAAGCCGACAGTCGTCTTACCCAATGGAATGAAGAAGATAGAAGGATTCGCTGTAAACATGAGTAGATGGTGTAGGTGTACACTACGTGCATGGGTAGATGTGTACATCGTATGGGGGGGGGTAAATTTGAACAGCTTGGGGGGTAGATGTGTACAGCTTATGGTGGTAGATGTGTACAGTGTATGGTGGTAGATGTGTACAGCTATTTGGTGGTAGATGTGTACAGCTTATGGTAGTAGATGTGTACAGCGTATGGTGGTAGATGTGCACATCTTATGGGGGTAGATGTGTACAGCGTATAGGGGTAGATGTGTACTACGTAGAGGGGTAAATGTGTACGCCACGTTCAGACATCTCCTTCCCAAATTAGAAATGAACAAAATGTCATGCTGTGAGTTCCCAGCCATTTCTTAATAGACATCAAGACGTCCATTATAGCCATCTCTGCTTGTGCCAAGCTCACTTAGTTAGGCCAACTTAGGATGTTAATTGGTGGAGGCAAGGAACCTTGAACTTTAAAAAATAAAAAAAAAAACCAACAAAACACTTGTAATATAGAAGGAAAACACGCTGGTCCTCAGCCTGCTCTAAAGTGCACCATGACAACTAGATGGGTTATCTAAAAACAGTTAAGTATGTCAACTGAAGCTTCCAGTCAGATGAGAACAATACAGAGGGACATTGGCCATGTAAACATATTAACAGTGTGTAGTAAATAACTTCTCACATTTAATGCCTACGTTGGTGCCACACACTTCATGCCTACGTGGCTACACCGCACATTTAACGCCTACGTTGCCACATTTCATTTAACGCCTACGTTGCCACATTTCATTTGACGCCTACGTTGCCACATTTCATGTGACGCCTACGTTGGCACATTCCATTTGACGCCTACGTTGCCACAACGCCTGCGTTGCCACATTTCATTTGACGCCTACGTTTCCACATTTCATTTAACGCCTACGTTGCCACATTTCATTTAACGCCTGCGTTGCCACATTTCATTTGACGCCTACGTTGCCACATTTCATTTAACGCCTACGTTGCTACATTTCATTTAACGCCTAGGTTGCCACATTTCATTTAATGCCTACGTTGCCACATTTCATTTAACGCCTACGTTGCTACATTTCATTTAACGCCTACGTTGCCACATTTCATTTAATGCCTACGTTGCTTCCCTCAATTAGTCAGATTTCTGATAGTTGCTTCTTCATTCAAATTTTCTCAACAACTTGATGTCTTTAGGGAGCGTACCACGTCTACTCCTAAATCCCTCCTTGAGCATCCTCCCTCTCTATTTAATACCTCTCCCTCTCCATTCCACCCTCTCTTCCCCTCTTCCCCCCACTCTCTATCACTCTCTGTCTATCTTAATATCTCTCACTCCTCTACTACTCTCCATCTCTCCCTCTCAGAATCTCAATCATTTCACTTTCTCTCTCTCTCTCTCTCCCTCTCTCTGTCTCTCTCTTCCTCTCATAATCTCAATCATTTCACTTTCTCTCTCTCTCTCCCTCTCTTCCTCTCTCTCTCCATCTCTCTGCCCCCTCTCCCTCTCCCTCTCATAATATCAATCATTTCACCTTCTCTCTCTCCCTCTCTCTCTGTTTCTCTCCCCCCCTCTCTCTCCCTCTCATAATCTCAATCATTTCACTTTCTCTCTCTCTCTCTCTCTCTCTCTCTCTCTCTCTCTCTCTCTCTCTCTCTCTCTCTCCCCCCCTCTCTCTCCCTCTCACACTCTCACTCATTTCTCTCTCTCTCTCTCTCTCTCTCTCTCTCTCTCTCTCTCTCTCTCTCTCTCTCTCTCTCTCTGTATTACTTAATATACGTTCACATGGAGGATTCGATGCAGCCACAAAGCTCAGTGGTTAATCCATGTTGAGAATCCATGTTGAGAATCCATGTTGAGAGTCCATGTTGACAATCCCTGTTGACAATCCCTGTTGAGAATCCACTGACATTTGTTGATGTTTACTATCTCCAGCTGACAGGGCCACGTAGGTGCTCACACTGAGTAGACACAACTATGCAGAACTCGTGTTTCTATTTATCAATATCTCCCAGCGCCACGATCAGCAAACCTGCCACTGTATGTGGCTCTTTATATGGATTCATGCGAATTATACTGTAACTATGACTTTACCAACAGGGACCCACGCAATGCAGGGGGATAAAACCTACGTAAATAAAATACTAAAAAATCAATTAATACCTACATATATGCAAATAAAAGTAAAGAACAACAACCTAAAACGACTTTGTCCCTTTAAAGTCTTTTCTCGTCTTTCCCACTCAAATGAAATCAAACTGGAAATGTACTTCACACATTTTAATCTTCGCTCTACAAAATATGGCTAATATCCCTTACAACATATTGTAAACAATTGTAAACAAGTCTCGTGATCGTGGTTGTCGTGGCCACTTTATTTTCTACCGGTTGCTAAGCTACTAGCCTGTCAGCTGATAACCACGCATGCGCATACAAATGTTATGGGATTGTTTTTGTATATTGCCAGCAGACGCTATACCGGAACACTCACAAAACCCGTGATAATGAAACATGTAGGACCCGTTTTTTTTTTTTTAAATCGCCCACTCACTGGCTCACTCATTAGATCACTCACTGGCTCACTCATTAGATCACTCACTGGCTCACTCATGAGATCACTCACTGGCTCACTCATTAGATCACTCACTGGCTCACTCATTAGATCACTCACTGGCTCACTCATTAGATCACTCACTGGCTCACTCATTAGATCACTCACTGGCTCACTCATAATCTCAATAGCTTCCCCCCCCCCCCACACCTTTTCGTGACTTTAATTGCAACAGCCAAATTGGTTGATAATTTAAGAAACAAATTTTTAGTGTGAACGTGCCTTAATTAGAAACACTCCCTAGATCAGGCCTGCACAACTCAAAATGGAAGGTTGGTCTTAATAATACTTTATGAAAAGCTTTGCGGGCCGAAATAAAATAGGACACGGGAGTGGGAGGGGGGGGGCAGAGGCGTAGCGAGGGGGGAAGGGGGTACAGATGTCCCCGGGCGCCAGCTAGTTAGGGGCGCCAAAATGTGCTCTGATATTATTTTATTGATGATAATAATGGGTTTGAGAGTTGAAAAAAAAAGAAAAAGGGGCGCTTTAAAATGGATATTGTCCCCGGGCGCGAATCTTGTCCCCGGGCGCCAAACACCCTCGCTACGCCTCTGGGTGGGGGGGGGGAAGCTATTGAGATTAAAATAATAAAAAAGAATAAAATAATAATTAGTTATTTTGCGGGCCGCAAAGTGGGAGCTGGCGTG
>CAXITT010000116.1:1139065-1191292 GCA_964033795.1 Lymnaea stagnalis
ATTTGATAAATGTTATGTCCATTTCTTTTAAGGGATGGGGGAGGAGGGGGGGGGGGTTCAGTTAAAAAAAAAAAAAAGAATAGGAAACATGTCTTGTACTTTTCAAACTATTTTAATGAGACAACTTTTGAATGCCGCGCCCCCACCCCACTCCATTTTTTAGTGATACTTTTTACAACTTTCTGACCGGGCCAATCAATCAATTTTACAATATTTAACACCACGGAACAGGGCAACTCAATCGATTTACAAATCTTAAAGACTGCCTTAATATTTGTCCAAAGGGTTTTGGGTAGTGCTCTTCTTTGAGTGAAAATTATTGTAAATTTAATCCCTTGAAAAGCCGGGTATGTCAGCTAGTATTATAATATACACATAGATTTCTTCATCTGTTTATTAATGGACAGATTGCGGGGTTGTCTGGAGCCTAGTTTCCTATTTGTCCTTGACGACGAATGTATTGAAAGATACTAAGATATAGAAGAGATGGAATTAAAATGTAAAGTTACAATTCCGGAAAGACATGTTGATGTCATGGATCTCCCTTGAATTTTGCATCCTGATCCACTGCTGTCTCATTGTAAGGTTGTAGGTATATGATACGTCTGGGTATCCCCCCCCCCCGTCCCCGTCCCCATCTTTTTTTTATGTCCCATAAAATATAAATTTGGATGGACACCTTTGAAAGGATCGCAAGGTATTTTTTAAATAATATTGCGCCCCCATCATATTAAGGTGATGCCCTCAGATTTCGCTGTGGATCTTCGTCTGCTATCTTACCTCACATTTCTACGATTAGACCATTGTGTATCCCCTTGTGTTTGTCATACCATAAATCAGTCGTCCTGTGGCATTCTGCAAGCCTTGTTTTTACAGTACACGATCCACACTGGTTTCTGACGGTGTAACCCAAATCATGTTGTCAGGAAATTATTACCACATGCACCGGCAGTGAAAACCCCCATAACTCGTGTGCACTCGCACAACACCCCCACCCCCCTATTGTTTATTTTCTTAGTTGGGAGAGTTAGAATGGCGACTGATGTCATTTTGGCAGACGGTAGCAGACGTGTCTGTTGTTACAAGAACAGACTCACTTTTCAGTCCGTGTTTTTTTTGTTTGACATCACTGAAGTGTTCCATGAGAAGCTCACGCACAGCCTTTCTCTCCCTATTACTATGTCATTAAACACCAAGGCTTCTGTCCCTATGACTTTGGATGTCATTTAACACGAAAACTTTCTCTCTCTGTGCCCTCGCCTATAAAAGCCAAACCTTCCCCTCTAAAGCCAAACCTTCCCCTCTAAAGCAAAACCTTCCCCTCTAAAAGCCAAACCTTTGCCTCTAAAAGCCAAACCTTCACCTCTAAAAGCCAAACCTTCCCCTCCAAAGCCAAACCTTCACCTCTAAAAGTCAAACCTTCCCCTCTAACAGCCAACCCTTTCTATCTAATAGCCGATTTTTTTACCTCTACACACCAGACCTCTCCCTCTACACACCAGACCCCTTCCTCTACACACCAGAACTCTCCCAAACACACCAGACCTCTCCCTCTACACACCAGAACTCTCCCACTATACACCAGACCTCTCCCTCTACACACCAGACCTCTCCTTCTACACACCAGACCTCTCCCTCTACATACCAGGCCTCTACACATCTGACCTCTCCCTCTACACACCAGACCTCTCCCTCTACACACCAGACCTCTCCCTCTACACACCAAACCTCTCCCTCTACACTCTAGACCCCTCCCTCTACACACCAGACCTCTCCCTCTACACACCAGATCTCTCCCTCTACACACCAGACCTCTCCCTCTACACACCAGACATCTCCCTCTACACACCAGACCTTTTCCTCTACACACCAGACCACTCCCTCTACACACCAGACCACTCCCTCTACACACCAACACACCAGACCTCTCCCTCTACACACCAGACCTCTCCCTCTACACACCAGACCTCTCCCTCTACACACCAGACCTCTCCCTCTACACACCAGACCTCTCCCTCTACACACCAGACCTCTCCCTCTAATCGCCGGGATGTTAATTTGATCACAAGAAATTAAACTTTTTTAAAGTGACGATCACAGTATCAGTTGAAAGCTTCGTTGATGCTCGGTTGATGTTAGGTTGATGCTCGGTTGATGTTAGGTTGATGATATGCTAGGTTCATGTGAGATTGATGCTGGGCTGATGCTAGGCTGATGCTAGGCTGACGCTAGGTTGATGCTCAGTTGATGTTAGGTTGATGCTCGCTTGATGTTAGGTTGATGATATGCTAGGTTCATGTGAGATTGATGCTGGGCTGATGCTAGGCTGATGCTAGGCTGACGCTAGGTTGATGCTCAGTTGATGTTAGGTTGATGTTAGATTGATGTTAGATTGATGATATGCTAGGTTCATGTGAGATTGATGCTGGGCTGATGCTAGGCTGATGCTAGGCTGACGCTAGGTTGATGCTCAGTTGACATTTGTCAGACTCCCAGTTTGTTGCTCCAACGATTCCTATGACGTCATCTTAAACTAATGGCAAGTCGTTTAGCACCAAATATTGACTAACTAGATGATTTGAGATAGGAAATGTTCACTAGAATATTTCTAATTCTTTTTTTTTTTTATGCGTGTTGACTTCTAATACTTTTATTGGAATTGTCTGCCCCAGAAATGTGAGGTTGAGGTCATACGAGGCCACATCTGATGATATATTTCAAGGCAGATTAACTCACCATTCGTGAATGAGATGATATGGTTTCGCCCTGATTTATTTTCCGTCCATCCAGCTACATCTCACCCTTCCTGTTCCCGCCCCACCGCGTGGAACTGTGGACCAAATTATTGCTATTGATTGTGATGCCGTAGTTCAGCGTGATCCTTAATCATTGGTCCAAAACAATCGATCTCTTGTGAGCTGAATTTGGTTTGTGTGTCTATTGTTACGGTCGATCACTGGTAATCTGAATTTGGTTGGTGTGTCTATTGGTACGGTCGATCTCTGGTAAGCTGAAATTGTTTTGTGTGTCCATTGGTAATGTCGATCTCTGGTGAGCTGAACTTGGTTGGTGTGTCTATTGGTACGGTCGATCTCTGGTGAACTGAATTTGGTTGGTGTGTCTATTGGTAGTATAGATCTCTGTTGAACTACATTCGGCGCGCGCGCGCGCGTGTGTGTGTGTATGTATGTGTGTGTGTGTGTGTGTGTGTGAATGTTCGTACCGTCTATATATTGTAAGCTGACTCTGGTTTGAGTTGCTATGGGTGCGGTCATTTTATGATCATCTGAATTTAGTATGGGTGGCTTTCGATACGGCCGATATCTGGATACTTCATTATCACTGGTATAAAGCACTCTCCAATACGTTTATCTTAATACAATAGATTATAGTTTGTTTGTTTTTTTATTTTTTTGTTTTGTTGTTTTTTTTAAATTAAGGTATGCATTCCTTCTCCAATGTATCATATCAAAAAAAAAATAAGCCAATCTACACAGCCGATTTGATGAAATGCTCTGCCTCAACATTTCTAGAGTTACAATACAGAACATAAAAATATATGTGTTATAACCTCGAACCCCCAACGAAACCACCTATGGTTTTGTAAATATATTATTATATTTTTTTGTAGTGATCGACCAAACCTCCTCATAAAATTACCCGTGATGGAACGCTCAATGCGTAACAATCCATCCATTAATCCTGACCTTAACACGTCGACCAAAGGAAGCCGCTGCTAAACAGCCTCCCTTATCCATTCGATCCTCTACCCATTCGATCTTCTACGTATTCGATCCTCCACCCATTCGATCCTCTACCGGGGCTGTCACACCTTGGGAAATTTCCCAAGATCTTGGGAAATTTTCTACCCCATTCAGGGCCAAAACTTACTTTTTTTTTTTAAATTCCCCAAGATCCTTTTAAATTTTTTTTTAAATATATTTTCATGATCTTGATAAATCTTGGGAAATATTTTGACCAAATCTTGGGAATAAAAAAAAAAAAAGTGAGTGGCAGCCCTGTCCTCTACACATTCGATCCTCTGCCAATGATGGATGGCCGCAGAATAGCAAACTGGCGATGAATCACTTCCCGTTTCTGTCATGGCAAAAAGAGGAAAATAACAAGGGACATAACCTTTTCTCTATTAAACCTCCCCCAGAGACAGAAACAACGAAGATGATTGAGCATTTCAAAAAATAAATGTCTAGCTTGTGAACCCTAGATTATCTACAACACTATAGTATCTATAGCATTATGTTATTCACGTTAGCGAATGTTATACATGTGCACTGTACAACCTGATGCACACACGCTTCACTTTTGGACCATGCACATAATATATAACACAAAAAATTTTTAAAAATGTGACATTTTTTACATTTTTAGTTTTTAATAATCTAGGCTAAGTTCGTGAATTTGAAAAAGCATAAATTTTGCAAGTATTAGAATTAATTTCAATATACATATATATTACAAATTCAATACATATAAAGCACAATTAAAAAAGAGATAAATCCCCCCCCCCCACCCACTTCGCGTTATACAATATGGGGATGGTCCCTAAGGGGGTTGGGGGAAGCTATTGATCTTATGTGGCAGTTATAAAGCACAATTAAAAAAGGGATAAATCCCCCCCCCCCACCCACTTCGCGTTATACAATATGGGGATGGTCCCTAAGGGGGTTGGGGGAAGCTATTGATCTTATGTGGCAGTTATAAAGCCTTGGTATTTTAAAGCCTTAGTATAATGGCTTGTTCACAGAGATAAGTGAGACAAGCGTTGAAAGAAATATTATGGGCTTACTCTAAAGCCTTTTTGGAATTTAATAAAAAAAAGTTGATGTTTAAAAAAAAAAAAAAGCCACTCTTTGTCTATTTTGGAGGGGATTGTTTCCATGTTCTGTAGTCTCTCCCACTCTTTGTCTATTTTGGAGGGGATTGTTTCCATGTTCTGTAGTCTCTCCTACTCTTGTCTATTTTGGAGGGCATTGTGTCCATGTTCTGTAGTCTCTCCCACTCTTGTCTATTTTGGAGGGGATTGTGTCCATGTTCTGTAGTCTCTCCCACTCTTGTCTATTTTGGAGGGGATTGTTTCCATGTTCTGTAGTCTCTCCCTTACAAAGAGTTTTTGTTGGGGCATCCGAGAATCCCAATTAATGCGGCTACTGAGCATTTTATTTTGCGCACTTGGTGTGAAATTTCACAAACCAACGTACATTACTGCATCGTTATATCCCCATAATAAAATATACTTATGTTAGTGCGTCATTCGGCGACGTCATACTTTCAGACATTCACATGTGTAATGTTTGCTGATGCCAGGAGCGGTGTTTAGTGTTTTTTTTTTTTTGTTTGTTTTTTTTTTAAATGGGCTTTACCAAAAATTTGGTCGGCTGGGTATTATCCTTGAATTTGTTTGAATTTGGCTTTTTTATGTGTTTGTTTTTATATAAATTTGTTTTTTTATTTTTTAAATTTGAGTCTGCATTTGTTTGTAGTCGTGTATGTAGAAAGAATATGCTGTACTCTCGACACCAAACTACAGCTCTAACTAAAGGCTGTACAGACACAGCAAAAAAATGGGCAAACCATGTCAGAATGAAGTTGTGGCACCCACGGACATATTAAACTTTCAACTCGCAACACCGATTCCAATCGCGATAATTAAATAGAGTATCCAAATTGTTTTATTTGGATTTGGCCAATAGATTAGTCTAATCACAAGAGTCCACATTTGAATACTGCGCCACCTAGCGAGTGTGGGGGCATTGCTTCATTCACTGTCATGAAACTTATATATAGATAATTTTATATTCAATTATTAGCGAAAAACTATGACTATAGTGACACAATACAGTGGCGTATAGAAAGGTATAGGTGGTATGAGAAAGTGGACTTACTACGCGGAATTTTTCCCTAAAAAGTGATACATATTAATATTGTTTCAATTGATCAGTTTCCTTTCTTAAGAAAGTTTCCAAATAAGTTAATATAATAATATGATTCTTTTTCTTGGCCGTTGTGTCAACTCAAGAAATATTTAACACCATATTTGACAAATATGTGTGTGTAAAATTGACGGATTCCCCCCCCCCCATGTTGGTGCCAGGGGCGGCTGTCGCCTTCTCGCAACCCCCCAACCATACAGCCCTACATAACACATTCGATAGACATGTATGTGGTCTAAAGATAGTCCTGAAGATTATCACTTTTAACTTTTTTAAAAAGATAATTTTCTTTTTTAAAGGAAAAAAGGGTCACCGGGTGGAACTAGTAGAATTTACATCACTGAGTCTCAGTGGGTATTTAACATCAGTGGGTATTTAACATCAGTGGGTATTTAACATCAATGGGTATTTAACATCAGTGGGTATTTAACATCAGTGGGTATTTAACAGCAGTGGGTATTTAACAGCAGTGGGTATTTAACAGCAGTGGGTATTTAACGGCAGTGGGTATTTAACATCAGTGGGTATTTAACAGCAGTGGGTATTTAACAGCAGTGGGTATTTAACATCAGTGAGTATTTAACATCAGTGGGTATTTAACGGCAGTGGGTATTTAACATCAGTGGGTATTTAACATCAGTGGGAATTTAACATCAGTGGGTATTTAACGGCAGTGGGTATTTAACGGCAGTGGGTATTTAACATCAGTGGGTATTTAACAGCAGTGGGTATTTAACATCAGTGGGTATTTAACGGCAGTGTGCATTTAACATCAGTGGGTATTTAACATCAGTGGGTATTTAACGGCAGTGGGTATTTAACATTAGTGGGTATTTAACATTAGTGGGTATTTAACATCAGTGGGTATATAACGTCAGTGGGTATTTAACGGCAGTGGGTATTTAACGGCAGTGGGTATTTAACATCAGTGGGTATTTAACGGCAGCGGTATTTAACATCGGTGGGTATTTATCATCAGTGGGTATTTAACATCAGTGGGTATTTAACATCAGTGGGTATTTAACGGCAGTGGGTATTTAACGGCAGTGGGTATTTAACGGCAGTGGGTATTTAACATCAGTGGGTATTTAACGGCAGTGGGTATTTAATGGCAGTGGGTATTTAACTGCAGTGGGTATTTAACATCAGTGGGTATTCAACATCAGTGGGTACTCAACATCATTGGGGATTCAACATCAGTGGGTATTCAACATCAGTGGGTATTTAACGGCAATGGGTATTTAACGGCAGTGGGTATTTAACATCAGTGGGTATTTAAAATCAATGGGTATTTAACGGCAGTGGGTATTTAACATCGGTGGGTATTTAACATCAGTGGGTATTTAACATCAGTGGGTATTTAACGGCAGTGGGTATTTAACATCGGTGGGTATTTAACGGCGGTGGTTATTTAACATCGGTGGGTATTTAACGGCGGTGGTTATTTAACATCGGTGGGTATTTAACGGCTGTGGTTATTTAACATCGGTGGGTATTTAACATCAGTGGGTATTTAACATCAGTGGGTATTTAACGGCAGTGGGTATTTAACATCGGTGGGTATTTAACGGCGGTGGGTATTTAACATCGGTGGGTATTTAACATCAGTGGGTATTTAACGGCAGTGGGTATTTAACATCGGTGGGTATTTAATGGCAGTGGGTATTTAACGGTGGTGGGTATTTAACATCAGTGGGTATTTAAAGTCAGTGGGTATTTAACAGCAGTTGGTATTTAACAGAAGTCGATATTTAACAGAAGTCGGTATGTAACGGCAGTTGGTATTGATCAGCAGTCGGTATTAATTAGCAGTCGGTATTTATTAGCAGTCAGTATTTATTAGCAGTCGGTATTTATTAGCAGTCGGTATTTATAAGCAGTTAGTTTTAACAGATGCTTGGACTTTTGAAGCTTGCAACAGCTGACGTCGACTAATTCATTCTGATTTTTAAATTTAAAAAAACATTTTAATCCATTTTTTTTCCTCTTTTTTTAAATATATTTTTTAAACCGAATCTAATTGGGACGGTATGTTTTTAGAGCGTGGTGCCGGCTCGTGCAGTCTTGCAGTAGCCAGAACACACATGTCTGATGAAGTCTTTGGTGGGGCTGGTGGCGTTCATTAAAAATTAATATATATTAAATTACCTGTTTCGATTTTTAAAAAAAAAAAAATTGTAGAACGTCGATAATTCGGACTAATTGCGACCGTGTTTTTTTTTCCAACAATTTTTGTTTTCCGCATAACCGAACGCTTCAAAGAAAAGGTTGTGTTAAAGAATGTTGTGCTAGAATGTAACACGTGCACAGTGTATTGCGTACAGATAATTATCAACGGTGTCAGAAAACGGTGAAGATTTTCAAAAATTTTTTTAATAAAAAAAGATGACACAGACTTAGACTAAAATCCGAGGCTACTTCCCTTTGCAGTCGTATATTCGGCATCTATATATATATAATTCGCCAGGAAAGGTCAAACAAGACGGGTCAAACACCAAGCAGGCTATTTATAGATACGCCAGAGCGTGTTCAATAATGAGTTCAATAGCGCGCAAATTATAATTCCCGATAACTACGCTAAATGATATATATCTACTTTTAATAACGCAATTGCGTTTGGTGCGTAATATTTTGTTTTCTGAAATGAAATCGTCTCAATTTGAGTATTGTGTCAAAAATATTCGGTTTAAAAGTGAGTGGGACATGATAATAATAATATAGTTCATGGGCGTGAAGTAAAAAGTATGCAGTGACGTACCATGGGGGAAGGGATGTAGCAAAAAAAATTTAGGATTCTTAAATGTGCGTTAATTGAGTTCATGTTTTGTCAAGTAATTTTAGTGTATGATTGGAAGTTGACGCGTTGCTGTCGCAAATATTTGGCGGGCTTTATCTAATATGATTGAATTAACTATAGAATTTACATGGATTGTGCGCAGGGGTCAGAATTGTTTTCCGTTGTTAGAACATCATTGCTCCATGCCATGCGCATATATGTCAACATAGGGGAGACAGGACGCCAACTCTATGGCAGATGCACTGAACACATCTGTAATATTACGCAAGATGTCCGTTTGATGTTCTCTTTGCTCAATTTAAAATTTATGGCTGATTGATGGCTGGTTGAAGCAGGCAACAAAAAAAAAAAAAAGGTAAAGCATGTCTCGTATTTCAAATAATTTACAAATTTTTACAAGTTGACGGAATGATCACGTGGTGCCACAACGTCAATAGAAACGAGAATATATAATATATATATATATATAAAGCAACACGTTTTTTAAGTCCAACCTTTCTTCTGTTTTAATGAAGTTGAAAAGATAAGAACTCTCTTATGCGCATGTTGCATTTCCGTTAAACGCTCTCTGTTAAAACGGAAGTTGTGCCGCCATATCTTTTCATTGCAGAATCAAAATTTAACTTAAAAGTATTTACACAATTATTGTTAAGGCGAGATTTAAACCTAATGTGGAAATATTTAATACCAAATTTTAGATCTGTTACGTTGAGATATCCTAATACATCAGCAAAAGCATTCGAATGTAATTACTTAACAAAAAATATCTTTATTACGAGTTGTTAACCAGGAAATGATGGGACAAGCTCATCATTAAAATTAAAAGTTATAAAGTACTCTTTAACTTTCTCCTCTACCACCAAAGTGTTCTTCTCTACCCTCTAACAACCGCTCTTAAACCAACACCCATCCACCGTCCAGTCATCACCTCTACCTTCATATGTTCCACTCAAACCGATCACCTTAATCTCATAACCCTCTCCTTCGTCTTCGTGGACACCGTTTTTCCCTTCTTTCCTTTACTTACACTTACTCTTACGTTAAGTGTTTGGGGTGTCAGTGTTATGTATTTTGTGTGTGTGTGTGGGGGGGGGGGGTTGACACCTATAGGTATATAGTATATAT
Source organism: Lymnaea stagnalis (assembly GCA_964033795.1). NCBI lineage: Eukaryota > Metazoa > Mollusca > Gastropoda > Lymnaeidae > Lymnaea > Lymnaea stagnalis. The sequence continues at coordinate 1,148,939 of CAXITT010000116.1, forward strand.
GAATGCCAATACTGTTTTACGATGAGGGGGTGGCTGAAAAGAATGGGGTGTTTGCTGGTGAAGAGACGGAGTTATGGTGAGAGCTTGCAAACGGGAAAGAAGAGGATTGGTGAAGGCAGTGGCTCAGACTGAGTGTCACTGACGGAGGGTGCGGGGCTCGAGGGCAAGGAGATGAGAAAAAAAATGATAAATGAAGGTCTTTATCAGGCATGAGTGGCGGAAGGCGAAGGGGAATGGGGCCGGCTCTCAGCACGCTGGATCTCCTAGTATTTATTATCTATAAATGTACGCTTACAAATACCCCAAACTAGCTAACTAAGTTAATAACAGTTTGTGTGAAATGTATTCGTGTGGATAAGATAAGGGGCTGCCACTAAGCCAAACTCAAATTAGACTAGTCAGTACCTAGTTTGTCCCAATTAATTCATTAGCGTGACTGAAATCCAGTCACGAGTGTTGTGTCAATAAAATCAAGACCTCTTGGCACTGGAACTCATAAAGTTTAATATTTACCTTATTTTACTCTAGTGAAGGCTTTAGTGAAGTCTCCTTCATGATTTCGTTATAAACTTATCTAAAGGAAGCGACAAAAATGAACTAATGAATTCAGAGAAGCAAACTACTCTTCAGTAATCAGTAGTTCAGTTTTTAGGTGACTAGTTCCATGCTAATATAAGTGTAACATGTGCATTTTATACTTCAAATCAGACGAAAATATTGATAATGATGATAGAAAAAGCCAAGTCGTGCTGAAGATAAACCTTAACTCAAGCTGACAAAACGGACACTGAAAGCAACACAGCTACACATGTTGGTCTATGCAAATATTAGGCTTGTATTTATAGTTAAGTTGTGGGGAAAAGGTTTTATTTGATTGAATCGTGTTACAAATAAAATTAGGCAAAATCGTTATTATTATTGTTTCAGAAAGATGCTGATTGTCTTTTTGTTATAATTTTGAGGTGGAAAATTTTATCATTTATGAAACCATCAAAATGCTTTTTGCCCATTGATGAAATGGCTAATCCAATATACATAAGAATATTTGTATTCTCTACTCGCATCAGGCAAAAAATATGCATTGTTTAAGTTGCAGTAATATTAACACTTAAATAAAATGAAGATTTTGAAATACTGTTTCAAGTAAATGTTAATGTTTTGGCCATGACTTATAAAATGTGTATAATATCTCCCTAATTTTCATTCTCATTGCAGGCCAAGCTGGATGGAGCTGTCAACCCACCATCCCGTGTGGTTCACATCCGAAGCCTACCAGGTGAAGCTGGTGAGACAGACATTGTTCAACTGGGTATGCCCTTCGGCAAAATGACCAATGTTTTGGTGCTCAAACAAAAAAATCAGGTAATATCAGGATTAGACATTACCAGGGTTGATGGAACCAAATGTAGGCGAAAAAAGCCAAAAGGTGGGGTTTAGTGTTAGAAAAAAAAGTGACAAGAAAAAAAAGTCACAAAAAATGTAATAATGCTCAGCATAATGTATAGTGTCAGTGTTTATGTGTTGTACTATTTATCAACTGTATTTATATTTGTAAGTCGATAATAATTGTTGATTACCTACTAAAAAACTAAATAATGGTAAAGAGAAAAAAGTAATGACAGGTTCGGATTGTGCTTTCATTCTCACATGGGATGATATTTGTGTTTATTTTAATAATTCTCAACAATTTGTTCATGATCTCATACCACAATAAGAAAATTGATCTTGGGACTTGACCTAATTTAAACATAATTTTTTTGTGTTAATATTTCCCCATTCATTTTTTGTTATACCAAAGTCAGGGTAGAGAATCACTTATTTTAACATATTGCAAAGTACACATCTCAAATATTATGGTTATTCATAAATGTTTTGTAATTGAAAATAATACAAATGAGGATTGAAATACAGATGAATGCGAGAATTAAAAAAAAAATGCTGTATCCATTTGTAAGGAAATTACTAGTTTTCATCTTACAGAATAGGCATAAACGTTAAATTTAAAACACATTATCATAACAGTGTCCACTATGGTTCTGTTTCATTGTTTGGCCTGAATTCTTTAATTTGAATGATTTAAAGAACATATTGGACTTCAGGAGATGAAAACAATTTTGTTAACATTTTAAGCATAATATCTTCTCTATTACCATACTGTCAATGCAATAATTTTTTCCCCAGGCTTTTCTTGAATTCCAAGAAGAATCTAGTGCTGTTGCCATGGTAACTTTCTTTCAAACCAACCCTGCCCAAATTCGCCTTAAGCCTGTCTTTGTTCAGTTCTCTAATCACAAGGAGCTGAAGACTGATGCTTCACATGCTTTCCAGGTATGAACTCATTTATAAGTGTTCTTAATTTATCCTTTTTAATATTTTCATTCTGCCTAAATTTGTTTTTTTTTCAATATAAAAGTGTTTGCAACGCTTAACACCTTATTTTTGCAAGTGTTAATAATTGAATTGTTAACTTTATCAACGCACTTGTCAAAAAAATTTAATGTTAAAATGTTATTTTGGTTTTCCTTTCATGTAATTTTTTGTAAGCACTTAAAATGTATGAACCTTTAAATTGTCAAAAAATATGAAAATGTGTTGCTACATTCAATTTTATGATATTCTGTTTGAAGCATTGAAGTTGAAATATTAACTTGTTGGGAATGCATTTCTTTTGATTAAGCTAAGGCTTAATAATATATAATACATACATAAATGTAAAAATTAATGATGATTGAATATTGCTATGAGCAACAGTTTGATGTTCCATGTTTGATCTACAGAATGCCAATGCACAAGCAGCTTTGCAGGCAGCACATGTTGTCATGGGCTCGGATGAAAGTTCAACCATCCTGAGAATCATAGTGGACAACGCATTTTACCCTGTGTCTTTAGAGATCTTACATCAGGTGGGTTGTCTGTTGGCTTGGTCTCAGCCTTAATACATCAAAAATTAAATTTATAAATTATACTAACTCGCTAATAAACCCAAAGTTCAAGTATAGTGTACAAAATAAATCTAAAGCAATGTCGTATTTAAAAACTGAGTTAAATTTTTTTTTGTCCCATAAAATACATAAATGACAAATAATGAAGAGAAACTTGAATGAAATTAAAAATGACAAATGTTAATCTAAAAAAATACTTTAGGTATGTCTAGCACCTTCATCATATGTCTATAGGTGCAACTTGGAGCTGAATATATTTTTCTTCTAATCTCAAATGCAGCAACATTTAAAAAGCTATTTTGTATAAACTAACAAAATTTTCAGAGTGACAAAAAATGTGTAAGAAATGTTTTAAGAAGTGTAATCTTTCATGCTAAATGAATATCATTTTATAATGGGCTAAGCCAGGAGTTCAAACGCAGAAAAAATGAGTTTTATTCCTTCCTACAAAACAATCCCAACCCAAACCCTCAGATTGAAACATAATAGAACATTCTGTAGTGAAATTCTACATTGCTATGTTGTTGTTGCTTATTTGCATGAGTTCTCTCAAGAAATAATTTAAAATTATTTCCCTTTTTTTTTTTTACATCCTGAACAGTTATTTATGAAATTTGGAAAGGTGTTGAAAATCATTACCTTCACAAAAAATAGTGAGTATACCTCTGTTTGGTAGAGCTTAATTTACTTCTGAATATCTTAACATAATTATTCTCATAAAATATTATCTATTGCTCATTTCTTCATCTATCCAACATAAACATTTGTTTTTTTTTAGGTCAACCACTTCATAAATTATAGAATGTATTTTTCTTTGGGAATATAAAAGAAATGCACCATTTAAACATTTTATATTTTTTAAGAGCTATGAATGTTGTTTTTTTCCCCTCAAAATATACCAGTAATTAATTATTATTTGCCAAAACTCACAACAAAACTTCATTTCTATATAATATTCCAGACACATTCCAAGCCTTACTTCAAATGTCAGATGCCATTTCAGCAGCTGCAGCAAAAACGGTATTTTTTAGCTTCTCTGTTTTTAAGTTTTAAAATATCATTCAAGTTAATTGAACATAAGATGTTTTGAAAATGTGTAAAGGTTGCTTAAAAAAAAACTACATTTTTATGAGGCATGTGATAACAGCTGATTAGTCAGCCAATACTACTGGTAAATAAATAGTGTATGTGCTCTATATTAGGTTATTTATATTTTTAGGCAATTAAAAAGAAACACAAATTGTTATTATTTGCTGATATGCATTCATTTAGAATGTAAAAGATGGAAGTTATTCTTCATAAAAAATCATGTAATATTTTACATGTAACCCTACAAAATTTCTAGAAACTCAAAGATTAATAATTTTTTTTTTAAATTTCAGACAAAAAATTATCTGCAATTTCTTTGTTACTTTTTAAACAATGTTTTTAAGATGAAAGCTGAAAAAGGTCAAATGTTTTCAACATTCAATCTTTATGATTTATTAATGTGTAGTATTTTAAATCCTCAAGGGATATAGAGCTAAAAAAATACTATCTTAATTTTACTTATTTCTTTTTAAAAAAAATTAAATTCTTTTAATGCCTTTTAAATAATATGACATCTTTTTTGTAAATATTTTAGAAATGTGCTGCAATGAGCTTTCATAAGTTCTAACATTAATTTTACATAGGCCTACATTTAAGATTTCACCCATTTTCTTTTCTAATGCCTTCATCAGTCTTTGGATGGCCAAAACATTTACAATGGCTGCAACACACTGAAAATTGACTACTCCAAACTGAGCAATCTCAACGTCAAATACAACAACGATAAAAGCCGGGACTTCACACGCCCTGATCTACCCACTGGTGACCTCAATCTGGATGCCATGAGTTTGGGAGGTAAACTAACTAAACACAATCCTTCATCTGTCTGCATAGATATCTACATAAAAAAAGACATCTTTTTCTATTTTTTGCATTGACTTGGTGATTTTTTTCCTATTTATATCAAGGAAGAAAACTGAAATTTTTTGAATGGAAATAAGGAGAAACTTGTCTGATTAAAGGGCAAAACAGTTGAATAAAGGGGAATACAAATTTATAAATGGGAAACACCTGTATAAAGGGAATACAAATGTTTAAAGGGGAATACTTGATAGTTGAGAAGCCTGAGAAAATTCACCATTTTTTATGTGTGAGAAATCTTCATCTTTAAAGCTAATTTAAAAAAAAAGTTTTTAACAAGTTTAATGGTGTTTCAGCAAATTTAGTATATTATTTTGCAGTTCACCAGACATTATATAAATATGATAATGGGAGTACTGCTAGGAATTATGCAGAATATTTTTTGGTCTAGAATATTTTTAAAATTTTAGTCAAATCAAAAATTCAATTTTTATTATAATTTTTTTCTAGCAAGTGTTGATACCCATGAAGTCTTAAACATTTATGTAGATACCTGGTGCCATGATATGTTTGTTTTGAAGATGCAACATCTTTAAAAATGTCAGCTCACTCTTAACTTAGCATTTAACATTGTGAAAGGCCATCTTGCACACTTTTGTGTTTCGATGATGACATCTTCAAAGCAAACAAAAACCAACTATTTGCACCTTTTGTAAATTGAGTGCATAACCTTGGGGCTTTTCTTAGATGGATTTTCTTTTTTTTTCACTTAGGAATGACACATACATAAACATATGCATTTTTTCTTCTACTTTTATTTTGCTTTAACTGCTAATTCCCTAACAAATTTGCACTTATTTTTGCAGCTACTCTCATTGTAGTAATCATTCATTTCTAAGTGGTTCAGTGTGCATGTTGTACTCCCCTTCTTGTAGCCAACAATTGTCTGATGTACCGTGGCCTGTCCTAATATTGTCTTCCAGTCTGGCCCTCATATCAGCAGATGGTTAACATTCCTTTTATCTCAAAGCTTAAAATTAAAAAAAAATTTTAAAAAGAAAATGAATAAATTTCCCTTCCACAGTGTAATTTTGTTGACAATTTTACATTTTTTAAAATGCTGTCTTGCATTTAAAATTATGTGAATTTTTGTATACATTATGATAAGTTACTAAGAAGGGGAATAGGACTGCACTATTGCTTGGTCTGCCAAATCCTCTACCACTTATGTTCCACTGTTACACCTTTTTTTTTAAATTTCATTTTGATGAATAATATTTGGAAGAGTGTCCCGTGAAGCTTAATCTCTCCTGTAATGAACAAAGAAAATGATTGCTAATCTCTCCTGTAATGAACAAAGAAAATGATTGCTAAATTTTGAGGATGCAGATCTGAAGTAGAACATAATTGGTAGGTTATGTTTTGATCCTAAATAATAACCCTCCACGTGTCGTTGGCAAGGTTCCTCTGGGGTACTGATGTCCCCACTACCGACATACCAAGGACTTGCTCCACCTCAGATCACCACCATTGGAGCCCTGCCTGCTCAGCAGACAGCAGGTAAATTACTCCTGCCCCTTTTTTTGCGACCTTAAAATATAACTAGAAAATGTGATAACCTTACCAGCATCTTTATTGTCTCCCATTTTGTTTATGTTTTTACTGAGTATTTTTGTTGACATCTGAATATTGTACTGGAATCCTCCTCACCACCAAAGAGTTTGTCTTTACCCATGAGAATCTTTTCATTAAAATAGCAACATTTCATCATATCCACTCTCCCCAATCTGAAATGAACACTGATAATTTAACAGAAGTTCAGTAGAGCATATCTGTTGATCAATATGTGACTGAATCAGTGCTGTCTGAGGCTGGATGCTCTCTGGGAGGCTCAGTGTCACCTTTGTGCCCCCAAGCTAAGAATTGATCTTTCTCAGTATCTCCTCTCTTCAACCTAAGCTAACTTAGTTTTTATAGTATAATCACCCAATAATTTATTTTACTCTTTTTTGCTTGAACAGACTAACTTGCCAAATTAATTTTCATAATTATTTATCATTTATTAGGTGAAGGTTCATGCCATTTCTTATAGGACAACTACTAAACCATGTAGATTAGTAGAACTTGTGTTCATTATGCCAGCATGCAGGAATCATCAGTTTTTGTAACATCCTTGGATTTTACTCTTTGTTTGGTTTTATAGAATCAGTCTTTATAAAAAAAAAATAACCCTTGAACTGAATCGTGCACAATACCATTTTACTAATACTAACATTTTGTGGTGCAGTCTTTAATTGGAAACAAATAATAAATACTTGGCAAATTTATGCACTTCACCCAAGAAAATAAAAAACTTGCATTTTGTTTTATTTCTGAGATTCATTAAATGAAACAAAATCCATATTTATATTTTAAGATTTTCAGTGTTTTCCTGCAGCAACATAATGGTCAATTAAAATTCAGAATTCGTTTTTAGAACACATTTATATCATGCACAAAGGGGAAATATTGAAAGAGAAACAGAGATGTTCAAAACTTCTCTTTTCAGTGGACTATCAAGAAGTGAGAGAGGAACCTACTATTATCTGGACCCAGGGTTTAGGTGACATTTTACAAATGAATTATTTTACAGCAAACATGTATTTATTTAATTATTTAAAAAAAAAAAAAATTCTTTTAAAAGAACATCATCAGTGAGAGCCTGTAAAACACATTTATAATACTATGCATTGTCAAGTCTAGATAAATCTTCCAATTAAAAAAAGTTCCATAAATAATTTTAGGAGCAAAATTCTCTAGATAATTTGTTGTGTAGGCCTACTGGTAAATCCAAACTTCACGCAAGTTGATTGATGTCCTACTAGATGTGATTAATTTTCTTTTTATGCAATGATTTGAAAAAGCATAAGATATTTAGTCTTTAGAAGTTGGCTTAGTATTATAGCCGAATAACGTTTTTTTAAACTTCAAATAAACGTTTCATAATCTCAAAATTTACTTGCCTTTGCTATCCGTCTAAATTTATTAAGTATACACAAATAATCTCACACATGGGAAGATAGAGATGAAGAGTTAGGTCATTTAGCTTACACATATATATTATTGAGAGTAGGGAACAAAGCAATAGTTGTAAAATGTACTGCATGAAACTGATTTTATACATTGTGAAACATTTCGAATAAGTTAAGATTAAATTAATTATGAAAACCTCATCAAATCAAGGGTGAAGAGTAAAACAAATAAGTTTTGAACATCTCAATTAGTCAAGTATCAGTATTTCATTTACTATGATAGGGCTATAGTCATGTATTAATATTTCATTTAGTATGATAGGGCTATTAGAATAAAAGTAACACTTTTTTCAGACTTCAACTGGAATTGTATTTAACATGCAGTGCCTTTTTAAAATTTAATTTGCCAGAGACCATATTAAAAAGTAGAAAATGTTGAAATTAATTTTTAAAAGACATGTCTCGTTGAAAGTAGCTAGAGTCATATTTATTCCAGGTTGTTATAAAATTTAAAATAAGTACTCTTGTTGTTCCCAAGGTCATTAGATCTAAAGCAATTGTAGCTAGTTTAACCTGAAGCCAAATTTTGTAACTGCTTATTTTTCAACTTTCTTTGTTTAAAAACATTTTCTGTAATAAAAAAATGATGAATTACATCTTCTATATTAAATAATACATAACAGTAGGCCCTAAGATAAGTTCATAATGTGGAGCCATTATTGTAAAACACAATCCAAATTTGCATTTAAAAAAAAAATTATTCACATAAATTTTCTATGCATGCCTTTTTTTAGTTTTGTTTTATTCTCTTGCAAACTGTAATGGCTCTACAGGGCTTTAGTTAATCAAGCACGCTGGCTTTTTTTAAATTATACTTTATACTCAACTATTGCTCTAAAATTCACTTTTTGTCTTGGTTACAATTGAATTCTAACTATATTTTGCTATTTATTTATTTTCCACAGCTCCAGGCTATGGGATACCAGGTACAACTCTTCATAGATCTTCTCTTAAACTATGATCTATTCAACATTTAAGTGAATCGTGATCTTGTCTAAAATCATTTTTATGTTCAGATTTTAAATGATTTTAATTTAGGGCCTAAATAACTTTGACCTAATTGATATGGAGTTTTTAAAACATGCACTGTAGTTTTCTGCATTTGTCATGTCAATGAACAGAAGCATTTTAAAATTTGTTTTTCAAATTTAACAGCTTGGCAAGTGATGGCGAAATTATTATAGGCAAACAAAAAATAGCTTTATGACTATAAATCAACATTTCATAGTGGCACTGAAGAAATGTTGACTTCGATCCCTACAGATATACCTAGAATTATTGTCTTAAATTTCAATTAAATTATGTGACAGTGAAAAAGAAAAAAATTAGTATGTCATCTTAAATTTGGTTGGTTAACACATATTTGATGGATTTAGGTTTTCCATTTTACCCAGGGGTGCCCATTGGCACAATGAGTGCCATGAACGCTATGGGTGCATTTGGAATTCCTGGTGCTATGGGTGCTGCACGACTGGGCTTACCACTGACAGCTGCTATGGGAAGTGCTGTCATCCTTGTATCAAATCTGGATGAAGAGGTCAGTACACATTCATTCACTTTGTCTTAATGACTAAAGTGTCCATTTAAAAATAATCTTGTCTAGGTTTCATCTCCCCAAATATCATAAAAATTGTGTTGTTATATAAGCATCTTTATATTTTTGTATGCTTTTCAAAGAATATAACTAGTGACTGTTAAATGCTTTTGTTTCCAATTAGGTGTGTCAAAACCGTTTATTCTTGTTCAGAGTTTACTATTTCTTCAATTCAATTTATTATTTAAATTTTATTTTCAAACGGAGATAAGAAAATGTATCTTCTTTAATGCTTGGGGCTACATAATTATGATAGGATCTGTTATGTGTTTGTTTACTATTTCTATATCACAAGTAGTTTGTCTGGGTCTTAAATATTATCAAGTGCTGCATGCATATTGTTAACTCAGCATGAGAATTTATGCAATTTTAAAAAAAAAATTCAAATTAATTGTGGTCATAATTATTCATGAAATTGAATTTTTTTCTTGAAGTATGATGTAAAGTATCTGTTTTTCTTAGAATGAGAATAATAAAAATAAAATATTTTAACTTTATTTGAAACCCAATATGCTGGAATTAAAAATGAATTCATATTCTAATTGAATTTAACTGTTGGGTTTAACTTATTTTAAGTTTTATGTAAAAAGAAGTTAATCACATTTTATGTTAGTTTTCACTTCACTATTTCTCTTGCATTTTTGTCATGAATTTATAAAATCAAATTTTTGTCCAACAATCTAATATATTTTCTTTTCTTTTTTTTCCTCATTCCCCGGACTCTTTTACTTTTTGTTTAACTCCCCTTACCCAAAAAAAAAAAATCACTCTGCTCTGCTACGCTCCGCTCCACTCCACTTCCTGTCGTACTGTGGCTACGGCTGGGATCCAACTGTGCTGGGACCTCTTGTTGTTTCCAATTGGTTGTGTGTTCGGCCTCCTGAATGCTCGACCAACGTACATCTTCCTCTGCCAACCCCAACCATTTCATGTGTCCACATATAAATCCTGTGTTGCTCTTCCTGCTTACCAGATGGTCACACCAGATGCCCTCTTTACTCTTTTCGGTATGTTTACACAAATTAAGAAAACTATTCTTTCTTTCTACTTTCCAAGCTTTTTACATTTGCCTAATTATGTTTTACTTATTACTTCTGGACACAGCGGGCGAGATAACTCATTAGTTTATTAGATTATTTATTGGGATATTCTGACAGAACTAGCGTCTTCAGAAGTGTAATAGATATACATTTGTATGACTTAAAATGACAATGAAAATCAATATAAAGGCAATGATCTTTGGAAAAATCTCTGAACCAAATGACTGTTGACCCCATGTATGGATTAGTGTATTTCCTTAAGCTTTACTTTAAAATCCCCAAGAACATACCCAATAAGAGAATATACTCCCATATTATTTTAATAATAAGCTTCAATTAACTTGCTCTTGCCTGTTAACTGCAAACTCTCCAAGCTTATTTATTTTATTTCTTTTTGTTGCCTTCTACTGGTGCATTAGATTAGAGATTAACTGCATATGCAGACACACTTGAACTCAGAAATGTCTACTCTATCATATTCAGCACTCATTCATTAATATTCATTTAAATATTAAAATTTTTACTGCTGGAAAGTTTGAGTCTTTACAACAGAAAGGGGATTTTTTTTAAGCGCTAGATTATTTCAGAGTTTAAGAAATGTTTTCTACCTTTATTTATATTTCAGTAAAGTTCAATCTTTTGAAACCTTTTTGAAGTTCTTCTTTCTTTTTGACCCTCCTTGTAACTTCCCAAACACGACAAGACACTACAGTTAAATATTAAATTTTGAGACTTTCCACCTTAAACAATAAAAACAAATAATTATTTTGAAATATTTTACTGTCAAAGAAATGAAGTCTATATTTCTGTTTAGTAATTTTTGTTTCCTTTGTGCCCTATACAATATGAATTTTCTTTTTGGTAGGAGTTTATGGTGATGTTCATAGAGTCAAAGTCTTGTTCAACAAGAAAGATAATGCCCTCATTCAAATGGCAGATCCACACCAAGCACAGTTAGGTAAGACATTGAGTGAAAAAATGTATTACATGTTGTTTTTGTTTATACATTCTCTTCAAAATTATCAATGAAAGAACATTGCTGTAGTTATTTGAATGAATCAAAGTATGTAACTGAGGGACTTTGTATGGCTCTTGAAGTTGATATCCATCCTTGAATACCTCATATGAATCAGTTTGTAATACCAAGACTTAATAAATGTATGCTAAAATCTGTAAGTTAAAGAAAGTGATAAAGGGCTCTTACTGGTATATGGTGTTTGACTTATTTATAAATAACTGGAGGTATTTGAGTCTTTGTTTTTTTTGTGTGTAAAAAATGGTAAATAAATTAATGAGCACTCTGCAATGAACAAGTCATTAGTTTTACTTAATGCATGTGGCTAATTTTAAAATTTATTATCAGCGATCACCTATCTTGACAAAGCAAGGGTGTGGGGCAAACAAATCAGAGTTGCCCAATCAAAACATCAAGTTGTGCAAATGCCAAAAGAGGGACAATCGGTAAGTATCATTGCTTTAAATTTGTTAGCAAGTTATTTCAGCAGCTCCATACTAAAATAGTAACTTCAGCTGGCCTAGCCATAGAGGTCTTATAAAGAGGTCTTTTATTCAGAATAAGGCAGTTTTGAATTCTTGAATATGTTGAAAATTTTGCAGGATGCTGGTCTCACAAAAGATTTTGTCAATTCTCCCCTACATCGATTTAAACGGCCAGGATCGAAAAACTGCCAGAATATTTTCCCTCCATCACAAGTCCTGCACTTATCTAACATTCCGTAAGTTTAAATACAATTTTACTTTGTGTATTTTGAAATAAATATGTACAATTTATATCCTTACAATTTTGGTTAGTTTAATTTGTTCATTCATAAATTCAAAAACAATTTGAAACATAGACAGAAAAGATTGAAAAAAAAATTAATACATTTTTTCATACGCCAACCCACGAGTCTAATAAATAAAATACACATATAAAAAATATCTCATACAGAAGAAGGCCTTCAGGGGCTGGTTAATAGTCTATCACACGCTTGTAAAGAGTTTGGACTTTCGATTAGTCTACAGAAAACACATGTAATGATGCAAGAAGCACCGTCCCCTCCAATCATATCTATTGAGGGTCATAATCTTTTGGTTGTTGAGCATTTCACATACCTTGGATCCAATATTTCTAGTTCTCTCTCCGTTGATGAAGAGATAAATATCATGATCGCAAAAGCAGCAGCAACTATGGCTAAACTGAATAAGCGGGCGTGGAATAATCTTAATCTAACTGATAAAAAAAAATAAGTGTCCATCAGGCATGTGTGTTTAGTGACTTTGTACCATGCTTCGAGCCTTTGGGGATGAAGCGTGTTTTGAAATGAACTTTATTATTATTATTATTATATTATTTAAATTTTATTATTTTTTAACTAACATTTTTTTAAAGCTCTTCTGGAAATAAATTATGCCTGCTTTCTTTTAAAAACTGATATATGCACATGACATATCAACCGCACTATTTCAGAGCCCATGTGACAGAGGAGAATCTTACAACATGGTTCAGTGATCATGGAACCGTCAAAGCCTTTAAATTTTTCCCGTAGGTTATTAATTTACATTCACCAATATTTATCTTCACTTTCGGATTCTCATTTTTAAATATTTAAACCCAAAATTATTTTTAAATATAAGCTCTTTATAATTATATTTTCAGTATACCTGACAGATGCTTAGTATTATAATTACAATCAGTTCTTAAATTCTACATTGCCATTGATTGACTTATACTGCTAAAAATAGTAACACACTTTGTGTCTTAATTTTAAAGGAAAGACAGAAAAATGGCATTGATTCAAATGAACACAGTGGAAGAAGCCATTCATGCTCTCATTGTAAGTTGTCATAATCATAATTACATAGGCTCATCTTCTTCTCAATCATCTATCTATGTACTCTGATTTCTTAATGAAAAAAAATGTTATAGAAAAATAGAAGCTAATAGAAAACTTTTAAGCCTTCATACCTGAATTCTATCTCTTAAAAACTTATTTAATTTTTATAAAAAATTATAGTTATCACAGGCAAACATAATATACTTTTTGAAATAAAAACACAGTGGCATAATTCACCATGAACACCACAGCAGCATTCCTATAATTTAAGAAATTCTTTCCTTGGCACTTCTTTGCGAAAATAGTAACAGTGTACTCCATATCCTTTCAGCTGCATAAAGAGTTGATGATCATTTTTCATTTAAATACTGCAATTGCAGCTTGTGAAAATCTTGAGTTGTGTCTATGAGAACTTCAAATTAAGGAAGCCTAATCTATCATATGTCAAACCGTTTAGCTCAAGATGTGACAGAGTTTCCATACCTTTATTCTACACTTTTATCCTTAACTTTTTTATTATTCCTTGTAGTTTTTTCAGTAAGTAACTATTTGATTATTCCTTTTAGTTTTTTCAGTAACTATTTGATTATTCCTTTTAGTTTTTTCAGTAAGTAACTATTTGATTATTCCTTTTAGTTTTTTCAGTAAGTAACTATTTGATTATTCCTTGAAGTTTTTTCAGTAAGTTTTTCAAAACTGGTTCAAAATTTTAAGGACACTTTATACATTTCAATAAATGACACAAATATACTGTTTGAACTTTGAAAGCTTGTCCAATGAAACTCATGTGAGAATAACATTGACAACCCGATGTACACATTTTGTCTTCAAAGTTTCTTTCATCCATTGTAATTCGCTGGATCTCAATGTTTGAAGCGTGAACAGAATTTTCGGAGTCTTTCCCAACTAACGGCCTCTGAACTTATTTTGTTACTTCACTGGATTTAGAAGTAGGCCTGCACTTGCCTCTCACTGACTTTACACTTGCTTCTCACTGAATTTACACTTGCTTCTCATTGACTATGGTTCAATGAAACATCCACTGATGAAATATGTTCATCTCAATCTTTATACCGGGTACTTACAAATTTTACTGGTTAATGATTGCCATTTTCACATTCTTTTTTTCCATTCGGGTTTTTTTCCAAGTTTTGTCTGTTTAAGTTTATGAAAAGATCTGAAATACAAAGATACTGCTGCTGCCATGGTAGTTATGCCACTGTTGAAACATTATTCAACGTGTGGTACAGTTATATGAGTGACATTGTTGCCAAATTTAGGGGCTATTTTTATTATAAAAATATAAAATTCCATTCTCTTCATTTGCAGTCTTTAAAGGTATTTTTAAATGGCTCAAATTTAGATTTACCCCTTGATATCATCATCACCTTATTGACACTATTGCATTTAATTCTTGTTTTACAAAATTTCTCATCTCTCCTAGGCTATGCACAACTATCAAATGGGAGAGAGCTGTCATCTACGTGTTTCATTCTCCAAATCTACCATCTAACTTGTTCATAATATAGGTCAGGTTATTATTTATGGGATAAAAGTGTTATCATTGTAGTGAGGAATCCTCCATAGACAGCATTACAGTTTGAAGGGCTGCAATTCATTTTTAGCAAGTAAGCAAGAAGCAGAATGACAGCCTCATAAGAGTAACTGTACACTGGATCCACAGTACTTTCAGAGGAAATCTTATTGGACTACAATGTTCTGGTTGAAAAAGAATTTGATGTCTACTTATGCGTTTTATTGGTTTTAATTTAAAGATTTATTTTAATAAATATAAATTTTATCATATTTAATACATTGTGGAAAAATAAGCATTTTTAAATGGAAAGAGTGTTTAATATCATGTTTGATTGATTATTAATAATTGTTAATGTAATTGTAAGATTGTTAATTAGCTTCATGTCATAATTGTAATTATATTTTCAGGAGAATGATATGCTTCTTTCTAGAACTGACACTGAATTGTAGTAAAATTAATTTCTTCCATATTTTGAGAATCAAAATTAATGACATTAGCCTTAAGTACCATATAATTTACAATGGATGAAATAATTTGTTTTACAAACTCATAAAGACACTAATGTTGAATAAGTGAGCTTATTAGTGGACTGTCAATGAGACTAAATAGAATGCAATGAAAGGTATCTTTTAATTATTTTAAATAAAAAAATTAAATTACACAAAAATAAAAATATAAAATAACAATAGATGGATATAGAAATGAGCCTTGTTTGAAAGGAAACCAATTTATTTGTCATGCTATTGATTTAAGGCAGCTATTAAAACAAATATGGAGTACGAAGTTTTGAAAATTGATTTTAATAACATTTTCCTAGGGCCATCTGTGTCTTAATATTAGTTTAGAAGGGAGTGCATGCAAAAAAAAAAACACAACTGAACCACATTCTAACAGATTTAGCTACATAAGTGCTATAATTTAAAATGGAATTCTTTATTTTTTTAAATGTCATTTTCTCCATAGCACTTGTATTCTGTTTCCACCTATAACCTGACTTACATCTCTTCGTTTCTGCATAAGGTCTAATATAAACGAAACAATTGTTTTTTTTAAATCAACATCACAGTATTGTCTTCTTTAAGATTTACTCTGTCTATTTTTAAATCAATAATTTGTAAACAATTGTGTGTAATTTTTTTTACCTGTGGGAAATAATGCACTACATTTACTAGTAGGACTTAACTTTTATTAATGGTCATTTTAAAAAAATAATTTTTCAGATATAAAAAAATCAATCACACATAAAAAAATCTACATTTTATGTAATTTTATAATATTTGTCAGTGTTTTATATATTATTAGGTATTATTTTCCTCTCACAAATTTTAACAATTTAATGATCACAATAAATATGGAGTTAAAAGCATTTTATTTTAAGATTGAGAGTTTGCTTTGTTAGTTCATTTGATAATTGAATACCCTTGTAAATTTTTTCATTTTAATTGTACTATTTTTTAATAGAGTATTATCATTGCATAAGAAAGTCAGGTGAAGCCAGTGGAAAGGCTCTCTAATGTAAGAAACTCATACATTATGTGAGTATAAAGACTGCATGCCATAAGTGTTGCATATGTAACCAGAATAAAACAGCCACTACATTTGAGTATCAAAACTGCATGCAAGGAGTGTTCACTATAATCAGACAAAATACTCGGCTGTGTAGAGTGTAATAGCGTCATAATCCGAAAGTTACAACTAATTTGATTTGAAGCTCTTGTAATGTTCATAAGCAGAGCTCTTAATATTCAACGAAAGCTAATTTATAGTTTTACTGGCCAAAGATATGTTTTAAAAAATTGCAAGGTACTTGAATTCATTTTCAAGAAGATTGTTAAATATTGAGAAAATGTAATTAGCTACACCACAACGTAGTCGTTTATGTTGATTAAAACATTTATGCTATTTGTTCAAGCCATTTTATTTGTTGTCTAAAAATTGTAGAACATCTTGTTGGTTATGAAACGCACACAAGGCATTATTATAAGTTGCAGTAGTAAATTTTTTCATCCTTTTCTTTATTGTGTGAAAGCCTGTTTACAAAAATAGATCATAAAACATAACATGATTTGTCTCTAGGATACATAAAACAATTCAGTATCTGGAATTTTTTTTTTACAATTGTAATTATATCAAAGTGAATTACATCTGATCGCATCTATTCTCAATACCAAAGACAGTCGTGATAGCATACCATACAAAAACATGGAACAAATTGGGAATAGACTCTTAAAACTCCAAATTGTTTTCATAAGCGCATGTTACTTAAAGTGCCTTTATGTCATCAATTAATTTTGTGCGCAAGTGTGCCTTTCCTCTGGTAAGAAACATAAATTTTAAAAAAGAAGAAAACAAGCTACCTGCAAAAGGAAGCCATCTTTAAAAGTGTGGAGATAAATACAAGATATTTCAGCAAAGTAATGTTAGAAGCTATTCTTGTATCCATTGGCCATGGCCTAACATTCCCAAAAAACAGAGGTAGAGACTACTTGTGAACAAAACCATTTGGAATTACAAGTCCACCACATGCACCATTAAAACCTTGAGGTTATTTGCATCAATTTATTTAAAAGTATTTTACTTTTAAGGCTTATGAATGTATCATAATTCTTACAAATAAAATACTACCATATATTTATGACTGTGAAGAATTATAATTTTATTGTCAAACAGACATGATGATGTGTTTCTCCTTGCAAGTCTTTGTTAAATATTTATATGATCCAAGCATTTATATCTGCAAATCTAAATACATAAAACCACATTTAAAAGATCTGAAATGTTGTATTCCATTGATGCAAACACTCTATCTCAGGCAATGAGGCCCATTTGCAATGATAGCCTATATTATAGCTGTAATGGGCTGACGTGTTCCCTCATTTCCCCTACTATATACTTGAAATATGTACGGGTTTTGTGGAATAGGATGCTTGACATTTTTTGTTCAATTTTTTTATGTTGTTGCATTGATCGTGATGTGTGTGTTGAGACCTGTTAAAATAAAATTTCAAAATTTTTTAGTCCTAGGTTTCTATACTGAAGATGATTTTTTAAATAAACATAACTGGATGCCTTGTCATGACAAATTAATGTAAGCTTTTAAAATGTAAGCATAATTTTTTTCTTTATGATTTATATATATACACATATAAATATATATATATAAAAATGACAGATGTGATATGCTATTTTTTTGTTCCCCTCTTTTTTTTAGATTATATTTTAAGGCTTTTCCCACAAGTACTGAGTTTTAAGATCAAACATAATGATACTTGATAGACTGGCATAATTTGAAAGTGTTGCAAACATAACACTGCCTTTGTTTAATATAATATAATTATATCTGTAAATACACATACTATTATTTGATCTATGTGTATGCAATAGAAGTTATATTCCATTGAGGGATATATTTTTAATTCTCAATTATGCAAATTAATTCCAATTTGAGAAAGAAATCCAAGTAGGCATAGAGTCAAGACTTTGGCAGGCATTTCTATGAATGTATTAGGCACTCTCCATGCTGTGATTACTACCTTTAAAAACAACAGCTCTACATCTAATTGCTATGATAAGCAGTGTGTTAGCTTTTTCTATTGGAGATCTGTAGACAGGTCATTACTGTTACTAATAGGACGTAATAATATTACTATGGATTTAGTGCAAGCTATCCCATCACCTGATTTTTCTAGTATATTCGCTACATTTTCCTTACAAAAAAGCTTATTTATACACTTATGTAAGCATTTTATCTCAAGCTTTATTTCATTTCTTAATCCCTACATTTATGATAGCCAATACTATAATGTAAATAGTTTTACTATACTATAACTTTTATCTTCAAACCACATTTAATCTTTTTTTCTTTACTTTCATTTCATGTAGCTCTAGTTTTATTTTAATAATTTTTTTTTTTTTTTCTTGGTTCATGTCAAGATTGTATTTGAATATAATATTATATTTTTTCAATTAAAATCCCGAAGTAAACATTTGAATTTATTTTGATTTAATTATTTTTGTTGTTGCTGTGTTTGGGAGGGTGAGAGGAATTTAAGAGTTAACGTTTTAATGTCTGATGGTACCGTACAACAGATGTAATTTGACATTAAAGACATAACAGGGTTTAATGTGTTAATTTTTTGCACTTTAATTCAATGCTTAATTGTTTAATTTTAACATTTATCACTTATTATTTATCAATTATATGCAGACTGTTTGACATAATTTGTGACCAAAATATTTTCTTTTAAATTCTAAAAAAACAATTCACCATAAAAGAAACTTGCCTGCTAGAGGCTTCAAAATTTTTAAATGATAGCTACAAATGTGGAGGTTTTAGCAGTTTCCAACATGCTTTTGGTACATTTTGACTTGCTTGTGGTACATTCAGACTTTAAAGCTATTTTATTTGTTTTTATAAATGAATTATTTACATTTTAGACTTAGGCCTTTTAAAATAAATTTTGATTTTGACGTATGAAAGATATGCAAAGATGTTTATTAGCATTCGCCACTGTATTTTTTAAAAAAGTTTTTAATTGTTATCATTTTGAAATAAATTAAGTATTAGTATTGTTTGTTAAAGAAATATTTCGAGTCCTAATTTGGACTGCCAGTAACACATAAGTGCAATTTACCTTACTAAACTATTTAGGATTATAAAAAATTAGATTATGTTGTATTTCACGAATGATGAAACATAAAAGGAAACATCTTCCTGCCCTTTTTTTAATTACGCAAGTTTCAAGCTTAGCTAAATCTTGGTTGATTTGTCAATGGCAAAACATTTGTAATTGAAAATTGTCATCGGTGAATAACATAAGAGCAAAATACTAAATGGCGCTACCACTTTTACTAAGAAGTCATTCTGTAGATTTTAATACTGGTAGTTATTTTATTCAATAAACATTTTCCAGCATATAGCATAGTTTAGTAATAAATTTCAAATAGATTTTTTAAAATTTGTGCACCAGCAGTGAGTGAAGCTTATGATAATTTATAGTTTTGTAAATTTTTAAACAAATATTTTAGTTTTGTTGTGAATTACATTTTTGTACAGTTTAAAATAGACTATTCTATGATTCAGGTCCTAATTGATTTGTTGAAATGAAATTTTGAAAAGAAAAACGTTAATAATCTTTAGAAAGTATAGTTAAGTATAATTTTGTGATATCAAATTTGTGGGTCATCAGATGTGGGAACCTTCACAGACCCTCAATACAATTATGTCTCATTATCAGGCTTCTAAATAGACTACAAGAACTTTTTATGGTGTATAATTGCTGGATTTCGCTGCACTTGTGCATGCAAGTAGCATACACGTTTAAATGCTTCCTTGAACATTTTAAAATCCAAAGCTACTTGCATATTAGAGCTTCTAGATATGGTAGCATGAACTGTACTCATGAGAAGACAGAGCTTCTAGATACAGTAGCATGAACTCAAAGCATTAAAATAACTGTTTCAAAAATTATCAGCAGAGTAATGAACAGCTATTTGCAGAAAGTTTAGATAGTAGATTTTTCAAAGCATTTAAAATAAATGGATAAATTAAATCAGCCATATTTTAACTCAGCCATATTCAAATTAAAAGTTTCAATATTAATATATTTCCTTAAACTACCCAGTGTCTTTTGTTTACGAAATTGTATGAAAAAAAAAATAATAAAATGGTTCAAAATATAAAAGCACTTAATCCAAAATAGTATTATTTACAGCAGTTTTTTTTCCCCATTATTTCAGTTGAACTATTTCAAGTTGTATATGACTTTTGTTTTAACTCCATAGCTTAACATGACTTAAATTTCAATGTTGAACATTGTTTAATCTACAGTGTACTGTTACAGTTATGGATAAGTTGACTCAGATTTTCATTGTGATCAGATTTAAAAAGTGATGACAATGTGTCTTATGCATTGAAGGTGTTGAGTTTGTATGTGAATTTGTTTTGACTGGTCTGACAAAGGTAGACAAAAAAATTAAGACCAATGACAGGTCGCATAAATTCTTTTTTTTTTTTTTTTTTTTTTTTTTTTTTTTTTTTTTTTTGTTATAAATTTCCGCCTTGATCTCATTTTAATGACGACTTTAAATGTATTGTTTTATTTACTTTAGTCATGAAAGGAAATAAAAAAAAATAAATGAAAGTTAATTTTGAAAAAAAACAAAAAAACTATTATTTAAAAAAAATTGAGCTTGCAAAGAAAATATATTACTTAAAAAAATATATACAAATTTGATTGCAAGAAAGTTTTTGGAAAAAATGGGAAAAATATCATCAATGTGCCTAACTCTTGTTCATTTAATGATGCTGTGTGTAACGTAGCATTTTTTTACACAAAGATAAGGAAACCAAAATCCTATGAATACCAATATGTTATATTATTATTATATAAACAGTTTTATTGTTATAAATATTTTATATAATTATATATTCTTAATATGTCCAATATATATATAAATTTACTTTTTTTTTAAAAATAGCAAAGTGCATTTTCATCCATTTTGTTGAGGAAGGTAAAGACAGTGAGATATCTTAAGCAGAGATACGCATGGATAATGGAGGGGGAAAACAACCAAAAATACTAGCTTACTTGAAAACTAACATGGTTTGATTTTCAAGACTGCAAATATATTAATATTGTGTCTTTATATTTCTCAACAGCATTTATATGGTGTACCCAGTGTTACATTTTAAAAGTTACATATATTTATTTTTTTACATTTATAACACCTCAATTATGAACATAATTTTTGTGTGTGCTTGAGTGTGTACTTATTGAGAATGTATTATTAAGGGTTATTTTTTTAAGTTAAAAGGAAAAAAACATGAATTTTTTTTTTTAATTAAAGTGCAAATTTTTACGATATTATTATTAAAAATAACAGATCATTTTGTAAATTGACCTAAAATTTTGTATGTTTTTTTTTTTGCTGTGGAGTTTGAATGAATGATATTTGCTCTTTTTGATTATTGTAGAACATGTGTATTTAGATAGATCATGTTTGGCTTCTCCTTATATTGCAGTCTTAACATAAAGCATTTCTAGTTTAATTTTAGTCTTGTAACTTTTCCTCTTGCACTTTGAAGTTTTCAGTTTGATATCTGGTTTTTACCTCCCTTTGTAAATCAAATTTTGCACTTATTCAATGTACTATCTTAATTTTCTTCATGTATTCTTTTTTCTTTTTTTCCTTCTTGTTTAAACATTTTCATTTTTTAAACCAAAATGTAATAATTTAATTTAATTTTGTTTCATTACAGAACTTAATTTGAAAAACTTATTAAAAAAAAAACAAAAAACAGTAGATTTCTATTTTACTACAGATACTAGTACATTTATTATTCTAATTCACGTGAATTCTTCTAACTTTGGTTATTTAGCATTTATGTTGCAAAAGAAACAGAAAACAAGAATTACATTTTAGAAACATGTAATTGAATGGGCTAATTTTTTATTAAAATAATTAGTGTCACTTGAATCAAGACTTAAATTTAAAATAACTGCAACATTTAATAAGTTTTATGAAATTTTTAGACTTGTTTTCCTTTAATTATCACTTCATATAACTTTATTGGTGACTTGTATTATAGAAACTAACCTATCTATCCTGCTATCTACCCACACTTCAGCTTTGTAATCCTCATTGCTTGACAACTTGTATAAGATGGATAGGGATGAATAAAACCCTTTTCAGCATTTTTTTTTTCATTTCTTCTTTCCTTTCTTTTTTCAATGTGTGTTGCTAAAACAAACAATACAATGCTGTCTTGCAAAAATTGTTTTTTCAAAATGTAATACCACCACCCCATACATCAACCTGATCTTAGCTTTTAACATTTTCCAAATGAATTTTACAATGTAAAGAAATGCTTTGATATTAAATCATATCAAAGGTAGAAAGATTTATAATTATAACTAAAATAAACACAGCTAGACAAAGAGGCATTTATATATCTTGCTAGAAAACACTAAATCAGATCTCATAATTTTTAATATTGGTTGTACCAAAGAGTGCTAAGACAATGTGTTTTCCTTTACATGTTATAATTCTTTGGTATGTAGATCTGAGATCAGCTGCTTGATATAATTCAATGGTATAGCATTCGCAAAAAAAGAATATCAGTGGTAACCATTTTGTTAAAGCATTTTGCAGTTTCTTGCACTCTGTGTCATGTACTCTCAGTGCTAATTAAATGTCATGTACTTTCAGAGCTAATTCAATGTCATCAGCTGTTTCTCTCCATTCAACTGGATGGATGCATGATTATGTCGTACAAAATGCAGTTTTACAAATATCATTCCCGTGAAACTCAAAAAATGATTACTAAAATTACAATGACAATTTAAATGTATTATTTAGTCATTGTTTTTCTATCATTACTCCAAAGCAGCATCATGAAAAAATGTAATAATATTTACATAATCACTCCTTGTAAGACTAACTGGGTCACTATGGCCAAGACAGTTTTTTCCCGAAGTTGATTATTGTTAACAGAAGAAGTGAGCTGGCAGAATTCGGAACTCGAGCTGAAACACATTTTTAATATTGACCATGAGCGAAGGATGAATAAGCTTTTATTTTGTTTGTAAGCTATAGACGTTCATTACTTACCAAATACAGTGGAACCCCGCTAAAAAAATGCCCAAACTATAATGTGAATTTGAACATATCACTCCCAAAATTTCTTTTATTCATTAGAGAATGAAATTTTATACAAAGTTTCTTTTTCAAAGTACCAGTACAAACAGTGTATAAAAAAAATATTCCCATACCACACCATCACAAATCCATTAAAACTATTCCAACTTGAACACCACATAGTTCACTAACCACAAGAGATTTAAAAAATCTGCTCATTTAAAATGAAATCACCTATCTTCCTACTTTTAAAAAACCCAACGTTATTTCAAACTATTTGTGAAACCCTGCAGTGATGCGACTCCATTATAAAGCAATAGCATTTTATGGGTCCCAACTATCGCACTATAGCAAGGTTTTTTTATCAATAGCCAACAACACATTTATACACAGTATCATCAACTTTTGAAAAAGGAGTATCGTAACAAATTTAAAATAAGGTCATATTATTTATTTATTTAGGCATTTTTATCTAGCGCTTACCTTAAAGCTCTAAGCGCTTCACAATTATTAACAACATGTACATTATTTAAATTGTTAAAGTAAAATAAAAATGAAAAACCAGAGACACTAGAATAGTAACAACTATGTTAAAAATGACTATAGAAACAGTAGCCTAAACATTAAAATGGCTATATACTATAGTATGCCGGCATCTCCCCCCAACCACTTTCCCACCCCCTTCCGGGCCACAACATGACTTAAGGAGGCCCCCTTGCAATTTTTTTATTTTTGTGGCCCCTGCATTCAAAATTGAAAGTGTAAATTTTTCCTTGAAGCCCTTAACCCACAGGCTACAGACCTCTAACCCTAAAACACCCCCTGAAGTACTAATCAAAGGGGCGATATCTCTTAAGTACAAGCACACCAATGTTACGAAAATAATTGTTTGGATCACTAAAAACAAGAATTAGTAATTGGAAAAATGAATGACATTTTCAAAAAATGTATAGTTTTTACATACTTTTTATTCACTATACTTTAAGCTGTAAAAATAATACATCCATTTTTTTTTAAATTTCTACGGAATATTAGGTTTGGGTTAATTTTAGGATCTCTTGAAATTTTGAAAAACAGTTACCCTTGTAAATTGTGTACAGCTAGTTGTTGCCCTGGTTCTACCACTGTCCTTCTTGTCATCAGTTGAACTCTTGTAACATTAACATTTTCTGCCAGATATGGGTATCAACATTTGGTGATGGCTTTCAGAGGCATATCATATCTGTTTATATCCATCACCACCATGGCATTAAGCTGTACAATTTCATTTTCATTAGTTGACATAAACATTCTGAAATAATCTGCTGTTAACTGGAAAGCTATCAATGAAAACTTTTATCCCTCTTAAATCTTTCAATCTAATCAGTAACACTGGTCAAATTGTCTGACCAACACTCAATGACAGTGCATGACATTGTCATCAGAACCCTCTTAGTATCATTCTTCAAAGTCTTTTGTTTTCAGAATTTTTAAAATAAAATCTTCCACAACATCTGACACAACTCCATTACCGTACCAGTATTGTTGAATGAATATCTGTATTAAATTAGACACTGAACCAGCAATCAATGATCAAACTAAAAAATATTAATCCAAACTTACAATTTTGTAGCTCATAAACCAAAAGAGATTAAAAAATCCATTTAAAAAAAAAACAGTCCCCTAACTCCCTACTTTTAAAGTATCACAATGCTATTCACACAGAAACAATACTTCTTGTGAGACACTGGTATGTGCATGTTGCTAGGTCATATGACGCATTTGCCGGCAATAGTAGCAAATGGATTAATTATATGAGGCCCTACTGCCCATCCACTCTCCGACACAAATGGAGACCTTTAGAGTGAATGTTTTACATGCTGGCGTCAATGTATTTGACATGATAGCGCGAAGGTGGTTCAGTTTTACAGTTGCTATTTTCAGTTTGAAATCACACGAGTAAGAAGTGTTTTAGCGTTGATTCCATCTATTTCTTTGTAACCTCTATGTTTATCTGATTTAATAATATCTATTTCTACCAACATAGCATTCTGTATAATACATAATACATATACAAACATAATTCTTTTATTTATAGCGCAATCCGAAAGTACTCAGTAATAACTTAAGCCAAATTTTCTGACTGCTGTCGATAAAAAGTGCCTAATATGTGAACTTTAAAAAAGTTACAAAACTTCCAGTTATCAATCAATAAGGTTCTTTATTAATACAAATAAATGGAGATGTTTTTTATTACATTTTACATACATTATTCATTTTCAGCACATAAATAAATACACATCTTTAACCAAGACAACACTTTACAATGATAACAATTTAAACACAAGACATCTAATAATAACATCTCTAATGCAGAAATCAGCCATAAATGAACTCATTTAGTGTCAACCTGGGATGACAGTTCTTGATCTTTAATTTTGTTTGTGTTAAGTTAATCATAGGTGTATGGTTGGTTTACCCATATGCTGACATTAATTGCCAGATTCTAAAGCTTAACAATACCGTCAACCCAACAAAATGATGGTTTTACAAAGTCATTGTAAAAGACAAAAACATCTTTAACTGGATGAAACAAGGTTTTTGCTAAATCTCTACATTGGCAGGATGAAATATAAAAATTATTTTATTCCAATAAACAAAGTTTATGAAAACAAATAACATTTCTAGAATATAATCTTTAATTCTAAAATAGAATCAACTTTTCTTAACAACATTGACAATGCCAGTCATACATCTTGGATTTTTAAAAGCATAATCAATTTTTAGAATAAAATACAGAACATTGATACACAGTATCAGTAATTAATGATTTAATTAATGAGATTTCTCACCAGAGGAATGGACATAGTAGTCCAAGTGCTGGTGTCTTAAGGGCTAAAATAAGAGAAACAGATACTATTTATTCATGTCGAAAATGTTCATGCTAAAAATTTATTAAAAATGAAGGAAGTGTAACATCAAAAATTATAATTCTCTAGGTATGTATTTATGACTGTAATGCTGTTTTAAATAGGTGCGCAAAATAAAATTCACAGGAGTAAGCACTTATTGGAATTCTTACAAAGTGCTTTACTTGAATGTATGTTTTGTCAAGTAACTTTGGTAGGTGGAAAGTTAAAGCATTGCCAGCACCATTTTTGGTGGGTTATTGCTAGTTAAATATAACATGAGATTTAGGTTAGTTGGAAACCCAATCAATGAGAAAAGTGGCTATCATGAATGACATGTAGAAGGTAAATATTAGATTCTCTACTATTAAAATATCACATATATAATAGAACTTTCTATTTATAGAACTCACCTCATTCCCCCAGCTACACCATCCTGATGTCAAATTCCTTGCAAAAAGCTCAAGATTTTTCGGAGCCAGTGGCAAATAAGGCATTAAAATATCTGCAAATGAAAAAATCTGTCGGGTAAAACTTTGTACTATCTCAGTATCAGTTCTTAGTACCTGATATATTCATTTAATTAAAATACAAAAAAAGTATATTAAATAGTAGAGATCTCTTTCATTTGTACTGATGACAACCAATAATTAAAATTACCCACTATATCAACTAAAATAAATAAATAAAATGTCAACAAATCTAGAAAATATTTTGAAAGAAAAATACCTTCAAGCTTACTGTTAATGAGGTTTTTTTAATTAAAAAAGCTGATTCTAGTAGTCATATATGAATTAATGATCTATATTTTATCTATATTGGATTTTAAAACATTACAACAATATATAAATATATATATTTTCAACATCAGGTTGGCATTATCACATGCTTTTATGACTTTAATTCTCCACTAAAATTAAATTTTTATTTGTAAGTTATAAATATAACAAAAATATAAAGCTCTGTTGCCCTACCTGACAAGGGAGGTTTTTTTGAATGCAGTGAACAAGGCACACTGGATAGAACAAATGATGATGGAATATTTAAGCTTGAAGTCTTGTGTGCCCCATGTTGTTCAGTACAGGAATCAGTCCCCTCACTGTTTCTTGGCAAACCAGATTGTAATCTCTTACATTCTGGACGTCCATCTGTGCAAACAATTTGATCACATGTTGATCCCACATGGGCAACAGCTGGGCAGGTTTGTTTTAAATCTTGTTGCTCATCTCTTACACCCCTGTCACCCATACAATCAATCACAATATTCAATGGAAGTTCCTGTTCTAATTCTACACAGATTTGTGGATTTTGTGACTGCCTAAAAAAGTCCTCCCTATTGCTTGTCCTTTGATTCTTATCACAGCTTATAGAAGACAAGTTTTGCTTTGAGCTCTGAACTCTTCCAATGATGATTTGTTCATATGGCTTCTTGTGGTGAGTGTTTATCTGGCAGATAGGTTCCCCATACCTAGTTACCTAATTGATAGTCAAGAACAGAACTTTTACATTATCTACATAAATAATTAATTCTGAGCATTAGTATGACAAAGATATATATATATATATTTATATATAAAATTATAAATAGTTCATCAGTGGAAATACACTTTGACCCACTTAATCATTGTTTATGCTAATTGTGAAATAGGCTGTGGGTGTGTCTGTGTCTATATAATGAATGCTTTCAATGAGGCTTTAATTTTAAGGGTGACAAAGATATTAGCAAAGCTAAAGCAGACAGCATGGGACAAAACAAACTTGTCCTAAAAGGAACAAGCGATAATAAAATGAAACATTGAGATGACAAGAGAAAGACTCTTCTAAATAAAAGCTGGCGACATTGTCAAGGTATATGGATTCAGAATTAATCCCAAAACTGATATACTTCAAACCACTAGAGGAAAAGGACTGGCAGTCAGATCTAAAATTCCTTAAACACTTGCTAATCACCCATTAGGTAGGTATTCAATTAAGATCACCTTGATCCAGATCCAGTTGGCTACCCACGCAACTGACCAGTGAGGAAAAAGTTCATCTTTGACAAACTGCAACAATGATTCATTGTTTGTCACCCAGACACAGATCAAACCGTTTACTTTGGCCAAATCTTGGAGGGGAATCTGCTTTAGGTCTTCCTCATCAATCATATTATAGCTGTGGGGTAAACAGAGAATTAGAATCAAATCTGGACAGAATAGCATGCATCAATGGAGGCTCCTGGCAAATCAAATTTTTATGAATAAATATACTCATATAAAGGGGTGAGTCAAGACACAGATCGGTTAATTGCAGTTTTAGACTTTAAAAAGTGACCTAAAACTGAACCCAATCCCTTAAAAGTGGGATTAACAAGAGCAATGCCTTGCTCTGTTAACAGTGGGATAAATATGTTCTTTTGTTATGTCTATAAATATTTTATTTGTGTGTTTAAAAGAATTTTTTTTTTCCACTGAATGAATACATGTTTGATTACTGATTAAAACATAAATGTGAAATTACAATTTTACATTTACTGTATCCTTTCTTTGAATTTAAATTTAAAACTGATCTTTTCCCCTACATTTGTAACAAGTTGGTTCACCATAGGGCAAACAGAAACATTAAATGAACCTCACCTTTTCTTCCTTTTGACAGACTTGTTGGTCCAGGGGGGATCAATGACAATTAGGTCATACCCTCCTTCAACTGCTCAGAAACAAATAATTAAGGAAACATTAATACTTTTCCTACACTTTTCAGTTCAAAAGAAATAGCATAACAAATTCTGTGGAAGCTTGAAAATTTCTACTATTTCCTTCATGCAGCTTGTACACAGTCCTTCATTCATTGTACAAGTAGTTCAAAAGATTATGTTTTTCAAGTTGATGATTTAAATTTTAACATCTAAAAAATTTTCAAAAAGGAATCATTTTTAAAATCTTATGTTCCTTGTTTGAGGCCTCTTTGCAATTCTTTTTTTATCAACTTTGTTTTTAAAGCCATCAACATATTCTATAAATCTGTAATATATTAGTTAAAGAAAATATATTCAAAATGATGATAGTTTTAAAAACAAGAAAACGCTAAAACAAGACAACTTGAAATCTCAGACAACTATATTTCAATAAAACAGTTGTTATACCTGTAATTAGCTGGTGACCTCTGGTAAGGAACTGTTGAAAACTTGAGGTGAGAAAAGAAGATCTCCCAGGGATGATAAAGTCATGATCCTCAACTTTACATAAAATGCAATGATTTTTTAAGTTTTTCACATACCTGTTAATGACAGAAGCAGCTGAAAGAGACAATCCTGAAAATAAAGATGGCTTGATGTGAAGTGACATATGAGTTGAATATTTGGTACATGTATCTGATATCTTCTTAAAGACTAATAATTCCTAAAAGTTCTATCTAAGAAAATTAATTTTTGGATCCAAATTTATTCATGGAAACTCATGGACCAGAAATAAATAATAGTATAAAATAATTACAAACACCGTACCAGTATAAACAGTATCTTAAATTTTCCAAATGACTACTGACATAATAATATCTCTGTTGTTTGTTAGCATAACTTTGTTGGAGTTATTTATTTCATTCAGTTAATAATTCTGAGAAAAAGCTTATGAGTTAAAATTAGTTATTTCTTCGACCAAAGATTTTAAAAGCAATTTGTATTATTTTTTAATTTTTTTATAATGACTAAAAAGAACTATAATTGAAGTATTAACAATTTGTACCTTCACAAAGAAGAACAGCATCATAGTTTTCAGAGACTTGAAAAATCTCATCAAAATGTTCACAAAGGGTTTGGAATAAATCTCCACATCCTTGAATCAGAGAAGCTTTTCTGGCAATGACATTGTTTGTTACTTCTTGTTTTTGAGAAATTGTTCTAAGATGATTTATCTCCCTGGCTTGTGTTATGAGAGAAACCAGACACTTGTCTATCAGATCATAAATCTACTGGCCAGGAAAGTTAAAAAATAAAAATTTAGTTATTCAGCACCAGGAGCAATAAAAAAAAAATAAAAAAATAAATATATATATATATATAAATTGATCGTGGGCTCCAAAGACAGAAAAAAAGAAGAAAACAAGCACTAGTAAAATATTTATAAAGTAAACATGATTTTATTCAAAACTTAGTTTTTTTGGAAAATTCTTTAAGGGGTTACCAATAAATTTGCCAAAGGAATATTCGGAAACTCACTTTTTGATTGTGAGGTTCAAATGACATTAGTTTGCTAGCCTTTTTTCTTCTCTGGGAAAAAAAAAAGGATTCACAAGTAATTCATTGTGAAATGGTAAAATAAACATCATAGTATTCATATAGTACTGTCTGCATAAATATGTCATACCTTAAATATAAGAAAATCTATAACAACCTCCTGAGATCTTATCGCATGAGAATGGGATCTTTGATCTCTTTATATACCGTTATATAATAACATGTGATACCGGTATGAGTTTTGATTTTGCTTTTGTTACATTTGGATGATTTTTACAGTGATTTCTGCTTTAAATAAAATCAGTGTCAATTATAAAGTTAAGGAACTTAAAAAAGACACACTGAAATAAGCAAGATCTACCCCATTTCACTATAATGAGTAACATTTTTTATTTTTTAAGTTTAAATTTTTGCTTTGGTGTAATTGTTGAAATTGAAAATACTATTGAGTTAAACTTTATACTTGAATAAATTATCAAAGGCATGAAAAATCAAATAAAGAATCTACTTTTTTTCTCATGTTTTGTATACAATTTTCTGAAAAACCGATCAACAAACAGTATACCGGTACATAAAAAAAAATTAAAATATATGTCTTTGTTAACTTACTTTTTTATCTGCCGAAGTCTGTTTTGTAGGCACTTCATGGCCAAGATGTTTACAATTAGCTTCTCTTCGAATTCTTTCTGCTTGGCTGTCCATCATGAATGGTGACTCAACTATGAGAAATAGAAATATACATTTAATATCAATAATATAAATTATAAATAAGGCACACATATTGAGGCTTTGCAGGTTCATTTAGTCCAGTGGTTCTTAACCTGTGTTCCATCGAACCCCAGGGGTTCGGTGAGTCAGTCTCAAGGGTTCGGCGGAGTTCCAAAAAAAGTCAGAAAAAAAAATCATATTTTATTTTTCCTATTAAGAAGGGTTCGGTGAATGTGCATATGAAACTGGTGGGGTTCGGTACCTCCAAAAAGGTTAAGAACCACTGATTTAGTCACTTAACATTGTTGTTCAGATGTTTAAAATATTCAAAAATAATTTTTTTTTTAAACTATATTTTTATAGACTATATACACAGACAAGTTCACAGTAAATGCTTCGTAATAAAATATACAAATTAAAATCTTTAATAATTTGTTCTCACTTCACTGTCTCAAAAATCATCACATCTTAACATAATTCATTCGACTCCTGTATAATCCCAAAATCTCCTCTCACTTCAATGCATTCATTCACATGTGTTCTCTCATTCATAATAATATCCATGACAGGCAGCTATATTAATATGCAACTAACAAGCTCTTTAAAAGAAAGATATGCCATTGGTAGTTAAAATACTTCATTAAGCTATATTTTAAAGATAATTGTTTGAAACAATTAAATTAAAAATTGATGTTCATTACATCATTTACCGGTACTATACCTGAAAAAAATTCATCTTTTAATTTGTAACCTGTGTTCTTGCAATCACATTTTAAATATGACTGCACATATAAATTATGGTCAAGGAATGCACCATCCACGCACTGACAAATGACTGACATATTTTCATATAACAAATCTGAAGACTGAAGTGAAAGTATGGGGTAAAATTAGTTCTCAACCAGAAATCACATTATAGGCCTACATATAGGCATAGGTAATTACTTCATTATTCAAATTATTCTCATTAGACCCTTTCTATGATGATAGTGTATATTCTAGAATTAATTAGTACTAGTAAAAAATGTCTAGGTTTAATTTTAATCATAAACATAATATAATGATATTGTCATCATTTATTATACTATACTTATAATCTATACCAATATTCAATATATAAATATAATTAATGATTTCAATGCACAATAAATTCAGAATACATTTACATTCAATTATTTATACAAATAGGCCTACAATATTCAACTTTCTGCCAGTCTGTAATTATTTTAGTCTTATTAAGAGTAAGACTCTTATAACTTATTAATAATAGCTTATTGATTGCAACTTATGACCTAGTTATGACAGTTATGACAACGTATGACTTCACTTAGCCTATCCAAATCCAACATTTAAAAAAGTATATTATAATTATGATCTCATGAGATTATGACTTAATTTTATTTTTATGAATAATCCTAAGTTATTCAAGTAAGTTTTCTGTCCTAACCACCTACACTATAGTATAGCTTTA
Organism: Lymnaea stagnalis; assembly: GCA_964033795.1. Taxonomy (NCBI): domain Eukaryota; kingdom Metazoa; phylum Mollusca; class Gastropoda; family Lymnaeidae; genus Lymnaea; species Lymnaea stagnalis. The sequence goes on from CAXITT010000116.1 coordinate 1,181,767, forward strand.
TGACATTTTAAATTCATCAATCTAATTCTAATTAATATACTATACTATATTTAATATACTAATATAATATAATAATATAATAATGATAAGACGCCGATTCAGGTTTGCCAATTTCAGATCTCCTTTTACAGATAAAGTCAAAGGTACCTGTAATTAATGTTGAGTATTTAATTATTTAATCTAGACCTACTAAATACCACGGTAAGCCAATACTACTACTATTTTTGGTTATTTTTAACTACTTCTGCTACTTTTAACTACTACTACTACTACTACTTCTCTCATGAATATGAAATTTGTATTTTAAAACGCATAAGCAGTCAGTAGTAAAGTAGGAGTATCACAGTCCAAAGCAGTTTTTTTTTTTTTACACCAATCCAAAAGCCAAAAAGAAAACCTCTTTAAACTTTAAAATTGTTTTTCTTTATTTTTAATAATATCTTTAAAATTATCATCATCTTTTTGTTGTAATATAAGAATGAAAGAATTATTTTATTTCCTTTAGTTTTAGTCAGATTGTAAGAGTGAAAATATTATTTTTATTATCAATAAAATAATTATTTATGTATTTCTCTTATTCACGAATTTCGTATTCGTAGTAATAGTAACATTTATTGGGAAGAACCTAAATTCTGTTGTTTAATAATATTGCGAGATTAAAGTTAAAATTCTGTTAATTGCCCAAATGATAAATGTCTTCTGCTGTAATTAGACTCAGAATCAGTGATTGAGACATAATGATTTGACATTTATTAATCTATTATCTATGAATGTGTATCGTATTTCATGTTTTAAAAAGATGTAGGCCTACATTAGGAACCGGAGTTATCTCCCTCCACAAATTTTATTTTTAGTATGTAAGCTATTTACATTGTATCTATAACGTTAAAATGTGATACTTTTTTTTAGGGGATATTTTTTTTAGGGGTTCAAAATGAAATTTATTAAATTCATAATAGAAATAATAGGGACTTATCTTTAAAAAAGAAAAAAAGAAAATGCTGCTTAATCCATTTAGTATATTTAAATATTTTCATTTAAAATTTGTCAACAAATCCAGTTAATTTAACATTTCTAATATTGAGGGCATTTTTAACCATCTTCACCTATGCTTTAGTTTAGACATCTCTTATATATCTTTTGCTTTTGATGTGTCTTGCTTTCTCTTCACAACCGCCCCTCCCCCAACTCCACATGTTTTATAATATAGTACTGAGTGGAAAGAAAAAACAACTGTTAGTAAGCGAGCGCCATGCGTTACGGTTGAACTCAGGTATATTGTTATTTTTTCTTTGTGGGAGAGACTATAGTATTAATCAATAAAGAGCCACTGTTATGGTGTAGGACTTCTGTAGGACTATTGTTTAAAACCCCACAGTTAGGGCGTAGGCCTGTTTTTAGGACTATTGTTTAAAGGCCGGCAGGTAAGGTGTAGGACTGTCTTAGAAAACCATTTTTCATAGGCTGGCATATGTTATAGAAAATGAGAAGTTAACTCTTTGTGTGTGTAACACTTGACCCACCGGATATTTTATCGAATTTCCGGGCCTGATGTAAAAAAAAAAAAGCTGCACCCGGTTAAGCTCTAGTTTATTATAGCACAGGGGTCCTCAAATGTTTGATTCATTTCCTTCAGATACTGTTATGGGCCGGATGATTTTTTAAAAAAATGTTACAAATGTCTACAATCAAACTGAAAATTTCTTATTGGTAAAGAAAATGAAAAAAAATGAAGAAAAAAATAAATTATCATAAAGATAATAGGATTACTGATTACATTGATGAGTATGGGGTTGCTTTTAGCTAATGTGAGATACCATTTTTATCAAATCCCATTTTTATCAAATCCATACGGGTATCCATGAAAAGGCCAAGCGGGCTGAGTTAAGGACCCATTTACTATGGTACAATCAATTTTCAAAAGTCTTCGATGTGATGATATGAATATCTTGAATGTGTCTTTTTTGCTCTAGACTTGGATGGGAACCAAAGTTCCATAGAGTGAAGCGTAACAAGAGCAAAGAAAGGCAGAGAAGATGGAGAGCAAGACAAAGCCAGGTGGCACCTAAGCGACTCCGAGACGCAAGCGCTGAAGTATACAGACTGGCGAACAGGATAAGAACTAACAATCGAAGGTCACGGGAGACGAAAAGCAAACGCCGCGAGTCAACGCCACACTATGCTAAGAATAGCAGCCGCACAGAGTCAAACGATAAGAAATGAAGCTCTACATTTTGTTGAAGATCGTGTTCCGGCTCATGACTGTGGACCACTTAATCTCTTATATCAATATTGCAGTTCTATGAACTTTGTCAAGGAAGTTCCAGCAGATAGGACGTTTACGGAAAGGCAAAGTTGAACTGCAAAGACCAACCGACGAAAAAGGGATAGAGCTTGCCTATCCCAACTTTCTTCAAAAAACTTTTGTGGGATCCAAACAATCTAGGTCATTTCAATTTTCTTGAAAACATTTGCTCATAATTCTTATACAACAAAGGGGTGTCCTTTGCCTCGCTGGGAGCCAAAATTATCGATGTGCCAGGTCATGGTCCCTATGTTTTAAAAATTCAAGGACAAAACTATCATCGGACTTCACACTTTGAGCCACTTTCCCATCAACCTCCACAATACGCTCAACTGTACGTGATAGATAGAATAATACAGGGTTTCCATTTTTGCTAATGATCGATGCCTTCCACACATTTTGACCGTTTTCCCGATAACATGACAGAATCGCACAATCATACCAAATATTGAGTGAAGTAGAAGCTGAAGCTAAAATACAGACAGCAGTAAATGAAGATACAGTATTCCTGTCGTCAGCCTGATATTCCGCCGAGACCTTTAGTAAGACTAGTGACTTTATAGTGCTCCAAAATCAAATAAAATTGACAGCGGTGTGTTTGAACGAAGATGGCGAACCTTCATTTGAACATGACATACGAATATACCCTAGGAATCCTAAAAATCGGAAAAAAATCACTTTGTCAACATTGCGAGTTCAAACTTGGAACCAATGACTTGTGTTATTCTTTTCCCACACGGACAGCCCGGATGGCAGCCTAACTGGCCCACACGGACAGCCCGGATGGCAGCCTAACTGGCCCACACGGACAGCCCGGATGGCAGCCTAACTGGCGTGTGATTGCGTGTGGAGTAACGCTACGAAGCTCTAAATAGAGTGCGACATAATACAGAATTCTTCACCAGTGCCATCTTAAGGCATGGGCCCACTGGGCACTGGCCCAGGGCTTCAGTCTTCAAGGGGGCCTTACCCTTCAAAGGGGGGCCTCACGCATCTAGAGCATTATGCTGTAAATATTATAGTTGAATATTGAAATATTTTAGGCTATTTATTTTGCTGCCAAAATGAAAGCGGCAAGTCCGTTACTCCAATTTATTTAAACAAGTTGTATTCTCAAATCAATTCTATTTTTTTCATACCGGTACTAGCTTTAAAAAATAAATTATCAATTTAAAAAAAAAAAATCCTTTAAATACTTTCTTAAAAAAAAGGGGGGGGGGTGTGGAGTAAATCAAAGAGTCGTACAAAAGGCAGCAAACGTTCACTCTTTTGTAATTTAAGTGAAGAAAGTTAGAGTACTTAGAAATTCCAAATACAATTTTTAAATTACTGCATTTGTTTTGAAATTCATGCTGTCTCATTTCCCCTCAGATAAATACGGATTAAAAAAATATATGATGTATTTTCTTTTGTAAATATTTCCTCTCTTCTTTTTATAACATTTAGATACATTTTATTTTTAATATTTTTAAACAGCAATACACAATCTATAAACCTTTTCTACAATGCAGTATTTTTCTCATTATTTGTATTATTCTGTTAAAATACTAGATGATTTAGTGTAGAATGACGCAAAACTTAATTCATGTTTGCGCCAAAATGCATCCCATCTTTTTGAATTCATCAAAATTGTATGGGGAGGAGCTTACTGAGATCTCTCTCCAAACATGACCCACATTTTCGTTCGGGGCACTCGATCTCCTCTCCCTCCCCAGTTAATGTGACAGAACCGAAACATTTCAAATTAATAGAAGTGTTATGTAGTACACTTTTTCCACGTGCATGAACTTTCTTTGACCCCGCAATAGACTCCTAGCAGACAGTAACGTTTGTTGTGGGCGTGGTTAAATCTCTTTGATGTATCTTGTTTACTACCGACTTCCAATTAAAAAAGGTTAGTATGTCTACTAGTATCTTGTCGAAGGTTCTCGATTGTTTTAGAAAAATAAGGCGTTTCTAGACGCGTCGGTAGACCCACATATATAAGGTGATTGACAGGCACAGAGTTGGACGGAGATTCAAATAGATATTTTTAACTTCACGAGACGTGTATTATTCTTTGCGTTCTTATATAATATGTGTTAATTAGCATTTATCATTCATCATTATTAATTGGCACATAGTACTAATTGTGTACCGGTACAAGATTTTCCAATACTCTGTAAGTTGATGATTTGTAATTATATTTTCTTTTGTTTTGTAATTACTTAAATAAATATCATTAATTGTAATTGGTACTGTTTTCGGTGTCTTATTGTTGTTATTGTATTTCTCTATGGTATCGTCCTTTGTTAGGCACTGTTTGAATGAGCCATAAAATTAAAATAGGAGATTAAGTTCTCACAATAGACTCCAGTGCGTAACAAGAAGAGACACTGGATTAAGTAAATACAATGATTTTTGTGAACGGACAAAATTATGATTTTTTTTTTATAGTTTTGTATAACATACGTAGTGAGACTTTAAAAATTCTAGGGACGAAACTAAGCAGGTGCTAAAAGCATAACCTCAGGGGGCTCCACTACCAGAATGAATTTATGGTTATGTATGGTGGGACGAACAAGTCAGAGTTGTCCCTGGGCATCAAAATGACTAATTTCGGTGTTAAAAGATGCCCTGTTCCCATATAATCGCGGGAAAATTGCCGGAAAGAAACTGGCCAAAACGCATAAGCCAACCTATGCCATAATGCTTTTCATAACATTACTTGGATAGTAAGTTACAGGCAGCTGATCCCTGGAAAAGGGGTGCACAGGGCGCACTAGTAAGACGATTTTGCCGCCCCTTTCTATGTGAAGTACTTGGGATTTTATCTTTTAAATCACTATTAAGGGCCTATCTTAAGACGATTTTGTCACCCCCAGGGGTGATAGGCCCTCTCTCCCCTTCTTAGCACGGCCCTGAGTATATAGAAGGCTAGGAGCCTCAGTGTATTACTGTGCTAAGGGCCCCCGCTGTGGTAAAGACTGTCCTGTGCTTCACTACAAAGCAGCTCACATGGCACTACGCGCTGAATTTAATCCTGTCATGAATGCAGGAAACTAACATAGCAGTGGTTGGTCGACTCTTACCACCAAGTATAGAGGCCAAAAATCTGAATGACATTCGAAATCACCAGCAAACTCTTTGGGCAGAAAACTACCAGGGACTTGCTAATCCTGTTGCCAACTTAGCCGATAGCTCACATGTCGCACCAGGAGTAGCTGTGATTCTGCCTTCCAGCTTTGAATAATCACCGCGGAACATAAGGACACGTTAAAACGATTCCATGTCGATATTTAGTAAGTGGGGTGGTCCTGATCTCTATATCACGTTTACAGCAAATCCAAAACTGGTATGAAATCAAACAAAACTTGAGAGCCAGTGAGCGGACAAGTGATCGTCCTGACTTGGTAGCCGGCGTTTTCAGGTTCAAGTCTCTGATGAAGGATTTAACGCTGCATGTATTTGTTGGTCAGTCGGAGGCTTTTGTTTACAGCATCAAGTTTCAAAATCGTGGTCTGCCACATGCACACATTTCGATCACGTTACGAGCAGATGAGTTTCAAAAGCGCGGTTTGCCAAATGAACACATTTCGATCACGTTACGAGAAGATCAGTTTCAAAAAGCGGGGTTTGCCAAATGTACACATTTCGATCACGTTACGAGCAGATGAGTTTCAAAAGCGTGGTTTGCCACATGCACATATTTCGATCACGATACGAGGAGAGTAGAAATTTACAACATAAAACCCAAGACTTCACGAAATCATCACTCGCTGCATGCTGCTAAGTCCATGTGGAAACATCAACCAGAGCGCACCATGTATGGGAGACGGTGTCTGCTATGAAAAAAAGTTTCACTCAAGAGACTGTTCCGAATGTCGAAGGATAACCTCTTTGTCGTCTTTGTTGGGTCTGCATGTTTAAGTTAGAGTAATAGAAATGGACAATAGTCATGTTGTCCCATTTAATCCATACCTGTTACTAAAAGATAAAGCTCACATTATATTGAGGTATGAATATCGCTTAAAGCCATTACGTACATATTATTATATACTTTTTTGAAAGGATTCAATTGGGCAAATATTAAAATGACGCCTGGAGAACACCAGGAGCTAAGGTACAATGAAATTGAAAACTTCATAGACAATCGATATGTCAGTGCTCCAGAAGCAATGTGGAGACTTCTGGAATCGAAAATGCATGACCGATCACACCCGTTGTCATGCGACTACTACTGCTGCATCTGCCGAATCAGCAGAGAATCATGGCCAAGAAAGGAAATAAAGAAGCAGCTTTGCTGGCGGTTCGAACTAGCAGGACAAAGCTTGAGTCTTGGTTTCAGCTCAACATAAAGGATGCCAACGCACGACGACCGCTGCTGTACACTGAAATCCCTTACCTTTTTATGCATATGCTCGTGGAAACTGTCAGCCACGACAAAGAGTTGGAAAGAAGATTGTTTCACGAATGTCCACAGTTGGCATGAAAGATCAGGTGATATTTTTCCCAAGGTTGCTCTAGCTTTATATGCGAGGCGCCACAAGTTTTGAGTTCATTCGTACTTTTAATTAATGGAGTAACTTATGAGACCTTCAAGGGAGAAGCGGCAGCACGTAGGCTTCTGCAGAGTGACAATACATGGGGTCACTGTTTATCCGAAGCCATAACGTTGCATACGCCAATATATCCATTCATCCATTACAGAAAACCCAAAATCAAGGAAAGCTGCTAAAATTTGGTCGCCATTATGCTCGAAATATGGTTGTTAAAGGAGTTTTCTCGATGTATAGACAATAATTTGCATTAATTTAAATGTATGATGTTATAAATGAGTGGTGTTTTAAGAATATCCCATTATTCTGTTGAGTTGTGGCTTACGGACAACACGGGGAAATTCCTAGTGGTATCTTGTTTGACTCGACTCCTGATCAAGCCCCCCGTGGGAAAACGTCAGCGGTGATAAAGTACGTGGGCGTTGATTTCTTAGAGGAAAGAGGTCTGTGTTACTATCCTAGTGTCTCATTTTTATTTTAGTTAGCTTACATGTTTTTAATAATTGTAAAGGGCTTAGAGCTTTAAGGTAAGCGCTATATAAAAATGCCTAAATAAATAAATAAATAAAAAGTCATTCTTTGTTTTTATCCATATAAGCCTCAAGGATGCTAAGAGCTTGGTTCGAGCCATTTTGAGCCAGCTAGAGAAAGATGACATGGGGCTATAGAAGATAGTCGTCGATCACAGTGCCATGACAACGCCACTGTGAAGGCTGGACACGGCAGTGGGGTCCAACAAAAATAAGTGAGAACACCAAGATGGCTGTGTTTGTCACCTGGGATAATCACTCGCTCAACGTAGTAGGCGTTCATGCAGCGATGCAGTAACGAATGATGGTGACTTTTTTAGAAAAAATAAACGAAACGTCTGTTTTTTTCATATTGTCCTTTTTTTCAGGCTTTCCTCCACGCTTGTAATATAAGCCTGCAGGCAGATTCAGATCAGTTGACAACTCTGACGATTTGAAAGAATTTGTTTGGCAACGAGTCTATGTGCCAAGTTTCAGTTCGATAGGATGACGGGAAGTCTCAGACACACATGAAAAAAAGCAAAGCTGATATAAATAGATATAAGTCATTTAAAAATAATATCTTATCGTATCTTAATTCTCAGAAAATGTCTCGTACACATTTGACAAAAAAAATCGGGAAAATATGCAATTTAATTTAAGAACACTAATACTAATATCTTTGTACAAATACCACATTCAGGATGTAGTTTCTTTTAATTTAATTCAACAGACTGAAACTGAATATAATGAAGAAAGTCGAAATGTTGATAAATCCTAATTGAAATAACCAATGGTAGTTTTGACAAAAGGCTGGTTACAGCTACAGGTGTTTTGTTAAACTTGCTTCATAATCATGCCTTATCGTGGCTATTTTTAGTTTGATATGCCGTGACGTAATCATTAAATTTCAATTCATACATTTTAAATGATTACATTAAAGTTGAATATTGACACATTTTTTACTTTTGCGATTAAAATATTATTTCACAGCTTAGTCTAATCTAAATATTTTACAGTGAATGAAATAAGCCATACAGAAGTTTCCGACAGTTAAAATACATTAGTCGTTATACACGCCGATTGGTTGTTTCAACGAAATTACACATTACTATAACTATTTTTAACCCGTTCATTCATAAAACCAGTTTGAAGACAACGGAACTAGAACAAATCAATTCTGTGTGTATAATAAAGACACCGTAATGACGTTATGGCTAGAACTGATCCAGACAGAGACACGGGAAACGTGTACTTCGACAGTAAGGTTTGGACATAGTTTAATTTTTTAAACTTTTATTATTGTATTTACCATGTGTGCTCATCTATGATTTTATGCTCACGAATCTCTTGAATCTTGTTTTAAACAATGTAATGTTACCAATTCCTTCTGATGTATTTATTTATTTTTACTATTAAGTCTATTAGTCATAATAACTAAAAAAAACAAGGTAACGTTTTAACTTGCACTAGAACTTTGAGAGTAAATCTTATGTTTGAGTTTAAAGTAAATTTAATACAAGTGACATAGCGTATTTTATTTTTTTTTAAAATTTGTTGGCTATTTGTTTTTTTCGGCGACATTTTTTTTTTCAAGACGGACAACTCTCCGATCAGTAATTAGGGCTATCTTCATTAAAATTAGAAGACAAAAAAAAATCTAAATTTGGATGACAGAAATATCTTAATAACCCATTAATTGATTACAAATCAAATATTACATAATAATAATTAAAGCTATGTTTACGAAGGCATCTTATTCAGCCCCAAGATAATTTGATTCCTCTATTTATGAATTAGACTTTAAAGGAGATATAATAATTAAATAAGCTTAGGTCGTAAAATAATATCACTGGTTAATCTATACCAGGGTAACCATTTTTGTTTTCAAAAATAAAAAACAGGAAATGTTCAAGTTTAAAACCAAGACATTTGAAATCTTAATTTGCGCAATGAGCTCGGGAAAAATGGGGTGGGTGGGTCTCCTCTGTCAATGCTCCGTTCTCATACTTTCTGTTGTTCACATATATCGGTAATTTAACCTCCCCCCCCCGGCCACACACACACACACACACAGAAATAGGTAATGGAAGTTAAGAAGTATTTTTTTGTCCTATCCCATATTAATTCTGTTCCCTGTAGAACTTCAAAAGCACTCGGGGTGGGGGGGGGAA
>CAXITT010000116.1:1191998-1211495 GCA_964033795.1 Lymnaea stagnalis
ACCCATCTAACATAATAAAGTAACCATCCAGCACACAGGACCCATCTAACATAATAAAGTAACCATCCAACACACAGGACCCACCTAACATAATAAAGTAACCATCCAACACACATAACCCATCTAACATAATAAAGTAACCATCCAGCACACTGGACCCATCTAACATAAAAAAGTAACCATCCAACACACAGGACCCACCCAACATAATAAAGTAACCATCCAACACAGGACCCATCTAACATAATAAAGTAACCATCCAGCACACAGAACCCATCTAACATAATAAAGTAACCATCCAACACACAGGACCCATCTAACATAATAAAGTAACCATCCAACACACAGAACCCATCTAACATAATAAAGTAACCATCCAACACACAGGACCCACCTAACATAATAAAGTAACCATCCAACACACATGACCCATCTAACATAATAAAGTAACCATCCAGCACGCACACAGAACCCATCTAACATAATAAAGTAACCATCCAACACACAGAACCCATCTAACATAATAAAGTAACCATCCAACACACAGGACCATTCTAACATAATAAAGTAACCATCCAACACACAGGACCCAATCTAACATAATAAAGTAACCATCCAACACACAGGACCCATCTAACATAATAAAGTAACCATCCAACACTCAGGACCCATCTAACATAATAAAGTAACCATCCAACACACAGGACCCATCTAACATAATAAAGTAACCATCCAACACACAGGACCCATCTAACATAATAAAGTAACCATCCAACACACAGGACCAATCTAACATAATAAAGTAACCATCCACACACAGGACCCATCTAACATAATAAAGTAACCATCCAACACACAGGACCCATCAAACATAATAAAGTAACCATCCAACACACAGGACCCATCTAACATAATAAAGTAACCATCCAACACACAGAACCCATCTAAAATAATAAAGTAACCATCCAACACACAGGACCCATCTAACATAATAAAGTAACCATCCAACACACAGGACCCATCTAACATAATAAAGTAACCATCCAACACACAGAACCCATCTAACATAATAAAGTAACATTCAACACACAGGACCAATCTAACATAATAAAGTAACCATCAAACACACAGGACCCATCTAACATAATAAAGTAACCATCCAACACACAGAACCCTTCTAACATAATAAAGTAACCATCAAACACACAGGACCCATCTAACATAATAAAGTAACCATCCAACACACAGGACCCATCTAACATAATAAAGTAACCATCCAACACACAGAACCCATCTAAGCTAATAAAGTAACATTCAACACACAGAACCCATCTAACATAATAAAGTAACCATCCAGCACACAGAACCCATCTAACATAATAAAGTAACCATCCAACACACAGGACCCATCTAACATAATAAAGTAACCATCCAACACACAGAACCCATCTAACATAATAAAGTAACCATCCAACACACAGGACCCATCTAACATAATAAAGTAACCATCCAGCACACAGAACCCAAATAACATAATAAAATAACCATCCAACACACAGAACCCATCTAACATAATAAAGTAACCATCCAACACACAGAACCCATCTAACATAATAAAGTAACCATCCAGCACACAGAACTATCTAACATAATAAAGTAACCATCCAACACAAAGTAACCATCCAACACACAGAACCCATCTAACATAATAAAGTAACCATCCAACACACAGAACCCATCTAACATAATAAAGTAACCATCCAACACACAGGACCAATCTAACATAATAAAGTAACCATCCAACACACAGGACCCAATCTAACATAATAAAGTAACCATCCAGCACACAGAACCCATCTTACATAATAAAGTAACCATCCAAAACACAGGACCCATCTAACATAATAAAGTAACCATCCAGCACACAGGACCCATCTAACATAATAAAGTAACCATCCACACACAGGACCCAATCTAACATAATAAAGTAACCATCCAGCACACAGAACCAATCTAACATAATAAAGTAACCATCCAACACACAGGACCCATCTAACATAATAAAGTAACCATCCTACACACAGAACCCATCTAACATAATAAAGTAACCATCAAACACACAGAACCCATCTAACATAATAAAGTAAACATCCAACACACAGAACCCATCTAACATAATAAAGTAACCATCAAGCACACAGGACCCATCTAACATAATAAAGTAACCATCCAACACACAGAACCCATCTAACATAATAAAGTAACCATCCAGCACACAGGACCCATCTAACATAATAAAGTAACCATCCAACACACAGGACCCACCTAACATAATAAAGTAACCATCCAACACACATAACCCATCTAACATAATAAAGTAACCATCCAGCACACAGGACCCATCTAACATAATAAAGTAACCATCCAACACACAGGACCCACCTAACATAATAAAGTAACCATCCAACACACATAACCCATCTAACATAATAAAGTAACCATCCAGCACACAGGACCCATCTAACATAATAAAGTAACCATCCAACACACAGGACCCATCTAACATAATAAAGTAACCATCCAACACAGGACCCATCTAACATAATAAAGTAACCATCCAGCACACAGAACCCATCTAACATAATAAAGTAACCATCCAACACACAGGACCCACCTAACATAATAAAGTAACCATCCAACACACAGAACCCATCTAACATAATAAAGTAACCATCCAACACACAGGACCCACCTAACATAATAAAGTAACCATCCAACACACAGGACCCATCTAACATAATAAAGTAACATTCAACACACAGGACCCATCTAACATAATAAAGTAACCATCCAACACACATGACCCATCTAACATAATAAAGTAACCATCCAACACACAGGACCCATCTAACATAATAAAGTAACCATCCAACACACAGGACCCAATCTAACATAATAAAGTAACCATCCAACACACAGGACCCATCTAACATAATAAAGTAACCATCCAACACTCAGGACCCATCTAACATAATAAAGTAATCATCCAGCACACAGGACCCATCTAACATAATAAAGTAACATTCAACACACAGGACCCATCTAACATAATAAAGTAACCATCCAACACACAGGACCCATCTAAAATAATAAAGTAACCATCCAACACACAGGACCCATCTAACATAATAAAGTAACCATCCAACACACAGGACCCATGTAACATAATAAAGTAACCATCCAACACACAGGTACCATCTAACATAATAAAGTAACATTCAACACACAGGACCCAATCTAACATAATAAAGTAACCATCCAACACACAGGACCCATCTAACATAATAAAGTAACATTCAACACACAGGACCCATCTAACATAATAAAGTAACCATCCAACACACAGGACCCATCTAACATAATAAAGTAACCATCCAACACACAGGACCCATCTAACATAATAAAGTAACCATCCAACACACAGGATCCATCTAACATAATAAAGTAACATTCAACACACAGGACCCAATCTAACATAATAAAGTAACCATCCAACACACATGACCCATCTAACATAATAAAGTAACCATCCAACACACAGGAGCCATCTAACATAGTAAAGTAACCATCCAACACAGCATCCAACTCAAGTCTGTGGTCTGTGAACAACTAAACTTTACAGGCAGAATTAGCATTTTAAAGAATTAGCTCAAGCCATATTACTTACTCACCGTGGGGAACCCCCCTCCCCTCCCCCCTCCCCCCCAACCCACCACCGGATGACTAGATGGTCCTTGTCGATCTTGACGGACGAACAAGCAAAACATTTTATGCACCATTCTAATTTTTTTTTTTTATGTCTCACATCACATGACAACTCACTCCAGATCTCTAAAAGATATTCACGCCTTTAGAGTTAAAACATTCATGAAAACAACTCACCACGCCCAGTCATGCAACATGACAATAACACAGGACAATCTGGTCACAAAGTTCAATCAATACACATTACAACAATAATCACCAGTCACTCATACTACCAACAAACAACAAGACTACAATCAAACAAAAAGATGACCAACAAACAACAAGACTGCCAACAAACAAGACAACCAACAAACAACAAGACTACTAACAAACAACACGACTGCCAACAAACAACAAGACTACCAACAAACAACAAGATGACCAACAAACAACAAGACTACCAACAAACAACAAGACTACCAACAAACAACAAGACTACCAACAAACAACAAGATAACCAACAAAAAACAAGACTACGATCAAACAACAAGACTACCAACAAACAACACGACTACCAACAAACAACATGACTACCAAAAAACATCAAGACTAACAACAAACAACACGACTACAAACAGCAGGACTACCAAAAAACAACAAGATGACCAACAAACAACAAGATGACCAACAAACAACAAGACTACCAACAAACAACAAGTCTACCAAAAAACAACGAGTCTACCAAAAAACAACACGACTATAAACAAACAGCACGACTACCAACAAACAACACGACTGCCAACAAACAACACGACTACCAACAAACAACAAGGCTACCAACAAACAACATGATGACAAACAAACAACAAGACTACCAACAAACAACAAGACTACCAACAAACAACAAGACTACCAACAAACAACAAGATAACCAACAAACAACAAGACTACGATCAAACAACAAGACTACCAACAAACAACACGACTACCAACAAACAACATGACTACCAAAAAACATCAAGACTAACAACAAACAACACGACTACAAAAAGCAGGACTACCAAAAAACAACAAGATGACCAACAAACAACAAGATGACCAACAAACAACAAGACTACCAACAAACAACAAGTCTACCAAAAAACAACGAGTCTACCAAAAAACAACACGACTATAAACAAACAGCACGACTACCAACAAACAACACGACTGCCAAAAAACAACACGACTACCAACAAACAACAAGGCTACCAACAAACAACAAGATGACCAACAAACAACAAGACTATCAATAAACAAGAAGACTACCAACAAACAGCACGACTACCGACAAACAACAAGATGACCAACAAACAACAAGATGACGAACAAACAACATGACTACCAACAAACAACAAGACTACCAAAAAACAACAAGACCACCAACAAACAACACGACTACAAACAAACAGCACGACTACCAACAAACAATAAGACTACCAACAAACAACAAGACTACCAACAAACAACAAGAATACCAACAAACAACAAGATAACCAATAAACAACAAGACTACGATCAAACAAGAAGACTACCAACAAACAAAACGACTACCAACAAACAACAAGACTACCAACAAACAACAAGACTACAAAATAACAACAAGACTGCCAAATAACAACACGACTGCCAACAAACAACACGACTACCAACAAACAACAATACTACCAACAAACAACACGACTGCCAACAAACAACAAGACTACCAACAAACAACAAGATTACAAAAAAACAACACGACTGCCAACAAACAACACGACTTCCAACAAACAACACGACTGCCAACAAACAACAAGACTACTAAATAACAACACGACTACCAACAAACAACAAGACTACCAACAAACAACAAGACTACCAAAAAACAACACGACTACCAACAAACAACAAAACTGCCAACAAACAACAAGACTACCAACAAACAACAAAACAACCAACAAACAACAAGACTACCAACAAACAACAAGACTACCAAAAAACAACACGACTGCCAACAAACAACACGACTACCAACAAACAACAAGACTGCCAACAAACAACAAGACTACTAAATAACAACACGACTACCAACAAACAACAAGACTACCAACAAACAACAAGACTACCAAAAAACAACACGACTGCCAACAAACAACACGACTGCCAACAAACAACACGACTGCCAACAAACAACAAGACTGCCAACAAACAACACGAATGCCAACAAACAACACGACTATTAACAAACAACAAGACTACCAAAAAACAACAAGACTACTAAAAAACAACACGACTGCCAACAAACAACAAGACTGCCAACAAACAACAAGACTACCAACAAACAACAAGACTACTAAATAACAACACGACTACCAACAAACAACACGACTGCCAACAAACAACACGACTGCCAACAAACAACACGACTGCCAACAAACAACAAGACTACCAACAAACAACAAGACTACCAACAAACAACAAGACTACCAACAAACAACACGACTGCCAACAAACAACACGACTACCAACAAACAACACGACTACCAACAAACAACAAGACTACCAAAAAACAACAAGACTACTGTTACGCACTGACTTGTATTGGGAGAAATTAATCTCCTATTTTAATTTTAATTGGCTCGTTGTAAACAGTGCCTAACAAAGGACGATACCATATAATCAACAATATTAAAGATACGATCCAAAACAGTTTCTAGTCACAATTTAATTAAGATTTATTATGTCTTAAGATAATTACAAAATAAAATAAAATAAAATTACAATCTTCAACTTACAGTATGGTAGATCTCGTACCGGTACACAGTTAATACAATTAGAAATAATGATGCCAATAAATAATGCGAAATAAACTCGTCGTGCCTGTCAATCCCTTATATAGGTGGGTCTACCGACGCCTAAGCCCTGCCTTCTACAAGCTACATGACATTTCGAGAAAAATCCCAATCATTCTACCAAATACTATTTGGAACAGATTAATTATTTTTATTCGTTGGTGGCGTAAACAAGAATACATCAAAGACCTAAGCCACACCCCTTTGTGAACACAGCGTCTCATGCGGGGTCAATCAGAGGGCACGCACGAGAAATATTATGTAAACAAGCTCCCTATAACACTACCAACAAACAACACGACTGCCAACAAACAACAAGACTACCAACAAACAACTCGACTGCCAACAAACAACACGACTATTAACAAACAACAAGACTACCAAATAACAACACGACTACCAACAAACAACACGACTACCAAAAAGCAGCACCTCAACCAACCTACTCTGCTATTCTTCTCTTGTTCCAGAGAGCTTCAGACCTGCTGTCCTACTTCAACCAACAAAGACCAAATGGAAATCAGACAGATTTTACTGTGATCATTGGTGGTCGGCGCTTCCTTGCACATAAAGCTGTACTTGGCTCGGCCTCGGAGTACTTTAACTCATTATTCCAGGTATCGGTATGAGTAGCCGCGTTGTGGTACAACGAGAGAGTGGGTGACTTGGACCTTTATGTCGAGATGTATTTACACTTTGCCAACTCATGCAGTTACAAAAGTCTAGAAATATACGAAGAAAAAGAAGACACCATTGTCCAGAGTATTTAAAACTAAAATTAAAAAAGAGAATTGAATTAAAAAGAGATGTTTTACTCATATGAAAAGTTTCTCAGAGTTCTGTACGTGTGTGCAGTGGTTTAGATAGGGTCAGTGCCCCCCCCCCCTCCCAGGTGGAACAAAATTTTTTCCGCCCCTGCCACAAAATAATACTGCGGTTAGCCGAAGATGCAACCCATTCAATATAAAGAACATGCGTGGCACCGGGCTGGACCTCCCCAATTAGCCCCCCCCCCCCACCCCCACACACCTCTCCCCAAACTTTGGCTTGGGAGCTTTCGGTGACCTATATATTATCCCCTACAACATCCACACTTGCGATTTAAAAAAAAAATATTTCCTTCCGGGGGATTTAGCGGTAATGCCCTGAAGAGCGTTATTTCAACTTTCGTTGTTTCCAGGTTTTACTCTTTGTGGTGTTCTCGGGGAAAAGGGTGAGTGGCGGCAAACTCAAACTCCTCCACGGGTGGCACAATGTCTTGCTACGCCACTCGACCACCATCTCCAATCCCACTTTCTGACCCCGCTGTCCAAGAGTCACTATATTTACTAATATAAAGCTACCTCCCCGTGGGGCGCATTGCCACACGTTAGGGGACACTTGTTTATGGTGTTCTGGCGTCATTGAATAGTCTTTCTCTTCTTGCCATAATCATTTAGAAATATTTTAAGGGGTGGTGGTGGGGGGGGAGTAAAGAACTAATTGTATGTAGGATTTGCAATGTAGGATTTGCGGGGGGGGGGGCAGTTATCCAAAAAGTTACAGGTGTAGTAACGAGGGAGAGGGGGGGCGGTTATCCAAAAAGTTACAGGTGTAGTAACGGGGGAGAGGGGAGCGGGCTCATAATTTTTTGTGTGGATAAATTCAAAATGCAAGATTGCATTTTAGAACATACATGAATTTTGATTGACATCATACTACGCTTAATCGGCGTACCGTAAATATATATGTATATATTTAGAACGCGTCCAAAAAGTTTTCCCTCACACACACACACAAACATACTGCTCTGAGTCACTGCTCACGTCTGCTCACATGTCGAACGCAAATTTAAAAAAAAACCCACATAGACAACCTAGGGATAATTTCCTTTTCCAAACATTTCCAAGTATTACCAGCATCAAAAATATTGTTTTTATTTTCAGAAAGGTCTAGTCTATACATTTTGAAGTTTTTTTTAAAACAAACTGGTCATTTTTATAAATCGACTAAGAATGGCACTATTATGTTAAGATGACATACGATATTTACAAATGACATCATAAATTTATTCATGTGTGGAAAATCGTATAAATATAAAGCATAAATTTCCTAATATTGAGTTGATTTAAATGTTTACTTGGAATCTCATAATACTATACCTTTATTCAGACACATTACAAATTACCTCTTCGATCTACTTAAAACACATTTATTTTACCAAAGCCACACAATTTATTTTAGTTTTGACGATTCAAACTATTTTTTTTAATTCGAGAGCTAGAACCCTAAAAAAAAAAACTTTTTGCTTCTTTAAAAAAAAAATAAATTATGTCTACTGGATTATCATCATGAAAAATTGAAATTATAAAAAGAAATTGCATGGAAACAAATAGGTGGGACAGACCTGTGGGTTTTATTATTGTGATATTAAAAAGAGTGGTGGGGGGGGGGTGAGTGGTCTAAACTGAGCAAAGAGTCCAGAAAGCAATCCCCACCAAAGCCCAGCCAAGTAAAAACATTACTAGCACCCCGGGTGGATGGGACTCGTTAATCTATGATGGCAACTCATCTAAGAGAAGGCAGACTCTAAATTCTAACCCGGAGATGGAGTCCCGTAGACGGATAACATTGGTACAGTGAAATATTGCGACAACTCCTGCGACGACCTTTGTGCCAAGCTGTATCATCCACTTGATGTTCCCTTGGGTTATCGAGCGGCGCGGAGAGAGGCGATTTGCTGTCGGGAGCCAGCTTATAATTCTATAAGAATAATCCCAGGCCTTGTCCTTGTGGATTTTCGTCCTGGGAAATCCACACCATCGTCACACTGTGGCGGACGGATGCCATGCAAAAAAAGGAGAACTTAGTATATTTATTTCTAAAAAGTTCGTCACTGGTTCCACTAATGGGTCAACGAAGCCGTACAGGTTGATATTCATTTTTAAAATGTTCCAAAAATGACAATTTAGTCGTTCTTTAAAAAAAAAAGGGGGAAATATGTTTTCTGTTGTTGTACTCATTTTAATCCCGGGGGGTTGGGGGGGGGGGAAGAACCGTTTAACTTCTGGCATTAATTGTAATAGTAAATAATAATGTGCAGTGGCGTAGCCAGGCCAAGTGTTTTGGCGGCCCTTCCCTTTTCCACGAAAATAAACTCTGAAGTTGTCCGAAAATTTCACCCCCTCCATATAAAGAAAAAAGATCTGCCCCTCAGCACCCCTTTCTTCAGCACCCCTTTCTTCAGCACCCCTTTCCTCAGCACCCCTTTCCTCAGCACCCCTTTCCTCCGCCACTGCATTGATATGATTAAATTTATAAAATTTAAATTAATACTAAATTGTGTTTTCATTATTTTGTGTGTTTATTTATTTTTTAAAAAAAAATGTCATTTCTTTTGACAGTTTGGAGGGAAGGAAACAGGAGAAATTACTCTGGACCACATCAACCCAGACGACTTCTCTGCGGTGCTGGACTTCGTTTACACTGGCGTGGTCAATATAACCCCCAAGACAGTTCAAAGCCTGCTGGTCGCGGCCAACTACCTCCAGATCAGTTTTCTAATTCAAGAATGCCAGCACTTCATGGAAGCAAAATTAGATTATGACAATATCTTCGACGTGCTCAGGTTTGCAGCCGATTTTTCTCTGGTCAGTTTAAAACAGAAATGTCACATTTTCATCCAGAAAAACCTGGAGACCGTGTCGAAAACAAAGACCTTCCTCCAAGCAGACCCAAGTTTAATCAAAGACGTCCTCGACGATGATAATCTTGCCGTCGAGCGATGCCTTGCACCGGAAGCGGAAGCCGTCGTTTTAAGATCTGTTCTGGCGTACTTGTCGCAGGGCTCAATCTCGGATGACGTCATCGAGATGCTCCTTTCGACTGTGAGGTTTCCTGACATTGCACAGAAGGAAGTGGAAAAAATCGTGCTGGATTTCCCAACGCTGATAGACAATAAGCAGCTGATGCGGAGCATGACGCTCTCCGTGAAGTTTTCCGAAATAAAGAACTCGAAGGCAGGGGATAACAACATGAACATTTTCCCGGAGAGCTGGAGAAAACCACGAAAGATGTCGTATCATATGCTGGTGATGCGGCGGCGCCGGTACGGTGTGCCCTTATTCACATCGCGCCTCTACCCCGGGGGCTGCCCAGAATCGGACAAAGAAATCGCCAGCGTTAGCATCTGGGTAAAGCCCCCAGGCCCGAACTCTCCTGCGGTACTGGGTGGTCTAGTGGTTAGGTACCGAGCTGACGGCACAAGCTGTGATGATCATGCCTATGCCAGGGGAACCTTCCGGGACGAATGGGATCACTTTCTGTTAGAGCTGAGCCCTGAAGAATTCATCATTGAGGTTCAAATACGTTCAACGGATAGCATAGTTAGCAGTATTGGATTTAAAATGTCCAGCGGCCGCTCGTTCGGACCTTACGGGGGCATGCATGGGAATGAAAATATTGAGCACGCACCTACGCCAAAAAAGTCATACCTGAATGCCATTTTGTGTGACGCTGTAAACACACCTTCACTTACTGGTGTTATAAATCTTGCTCTGCGCTGGATCACATTCTGAGATAATTACCTCCTGAGATGATGACTTACTTAGATAATGACCTACTGAGACAATAGCTTACTGAGATAATGACCTACTGAGACAATGGCTTACTGAAATAATGACCTACTGAGATAATGACCTACTGAGAAAATGACCTTCTGATATAATGACCTACTGAGATGATGAACTACTGAGATGATGACCTACTGAGATGATGACCTACTGATATGACGACCCACTGAGATGATGACTTACTGAGATATGACATACTGAGATATGACATACTGAGATAATGACCTACTGAGATAATGACCTCCTTAGATGCTGACCTACTGAAATTATGACCTACAGAGCTATCTCTTAGTCCAAGCACCGACAATCATACTGACCAGTGTTGCCAATTCAAATAAACAAATATATTTATGTTATGTATGCATTTGACTGTGGGTAATGTGACCACGAGGCCTGAGCTTATTTATAAAGCTATTTTACTGTGCAGCCGTCTGATCAGGACGGAATAGGTCTTGATCATGATCCTACAAGTTTATAACAAGCACCAGCAACAAAAACATAAACAAACAAACAAGAATTGAGTTATTTGCTCTCTGTTCCACTTTAATTAATTTCGGTACATTTTTACGGACATAATCAAGATCTTATCGGCCAAGTCATTTGAGGCCACATATTGTTAAGGATATTATACAGCTCTTATTGACTATACGGCCAAGTCATTTGAGGCCACATTTTTAAGGGCATTATACAGTTCTTATTGACTATACGGCCAAGTAATTTAAGTCCACGTATTTTAAGGACATTATACAGATCTTATAGCCAATACGACCAAGTCATTTAACGCCACATTCTTTACGGACACCATAAAGTTCTTACTGATCTTTTAAGGCCACGTGTTTATGTCTCATAAAGATCTTATTGACAATACTACAGCCAAGTCATTTAAGGTCACATTTTTATTGGCTTCATAAAAATCTTACGGATCTTTTAAGGCCACGTGTTTATGTCTCATAAAGATCTTATTGACAATAGTACGGCCAAGTCATTTTATGCCACATTTTCACCTGCAGTCCTTAAAATTAATGAGAAAATTGTAGGATTATTTGAACTGTGTTTTATTTCTGTATAATTATGGATCATAATCAGAATGAACGTAATATAACCGGCTCTACGAGCTGCAAAATAAAATAGACTGACATGAACTCTTGGACGTAATCACTCTTACAGTTATTGACAAAATAGAAGACGCTCAAATGACGTGACATCAGTTGCCTTAAACACTGTCGGCTAATTATCTTTAAGTTATTTTATATATGTGTTTTGTATTTTCTTCCAATAGTTCCTTATGGTCACCAAGACTTTGAGCACGGGTACCAGTAGTCATTTAATTCTAATGAGACATTCTTGTGTGATATACAATCTGTCGACCACCATATTTTTTTTATGTCATGTCATGTCATCCGAGGACACGTCACTTTTAAACGTTTGCCCTAAATGTCTTCTATTTTAATCCAATGTGAATACAACACGCAGCAAACCAACAAGCCCAAAGTTCTAGGCATCAACCCCAACATGGCAAGCTGACAGAGGAGCTGGCCTTAGCCCCACCGTGCGTGCTGTTGTGTTTTGGACAGCAGTTACACCCAGAGCTGTCGCGTGACCTCTTGGAGGCCCTGCCGCTGCTTTGCTGTTTCGGTGCTCCCCGCATTTAAAGAATGGGATTTTCGTGTTATTTTCCCACAAAGTTTGAGGCATGGATTTCATCCGGCTTTGGTTGGTTGTCTTGAGAAGCGAAACCAAAGATCGTTTGCAGCACAGACCCATAGTCGGCACCCACTGCCGTCTCTATGTTACCACTTTTCCAATATAGTGTTTACCGCTGCAGGGGTTAAGAGAGACTTAAGCAATATTTAAATCTTGCTGTCAAGCTTAGATAATTTTTAGAAACTTTATATTTAACAACGGGTTTTATATACATATATTTCTTACCAAAATAAACGTGTATTGTTGAAGTTTGTTTTTTGTTCTAATTTACAATTCAATTTTTTTTCTTTTCTTTTCGGTAAGCACTAATTTATGTTCTTAAATGCCGTGATCTATTCAAGAGGGCTAGAGCACACGGGTTTTGTGCCCAGTCCGTTAATTTTTTTTTTCGTTAACAAATCGACAAGATACCAAACGAAATCATAAAGAAATCCTGTTAATAGCCGACAGTAAGTTCCCACTCGTTGTTTGCTGTGTACACGTTCTGATATGCAGTACAGGTCATGGGAAAATCCGATGTGAAGCTCGCAATATTTTGCCTGAATTTCAGACATTATCTGTAAAAAATAACACCCAGGCATATTCAAACGTTGGCATCTATGGCTGGCCTCGGGGGAACGGTTCCAGGTTGAAATCATGTTCGGGGAGTGGGGGCCTTTTAATCAATCAAAATTTAAATTATGTAGATTCTAGATTGATTAAATGTTTCAATTTGTGTAGTGGCGTGAGTTGCGAGCCAGTGCAAACAACATAGTTTAGAGTCTCATACCATTTGTAAACTAAGATCTTATTCAATGGTTGAAATCAAACCATTTATCAACTAACTTGCTATTCAAGGGTAACTCTGTGTGCACGCCTTTCAATTTAACACTACACTGACCTCCCCCCCCCCCCCCCCCCCCCCCCCCCCCCCCCCCCCCCCCCCCCCCCCCATTCAATGGTTGAAATCAAACCATTTATCAACTTACTTGCTATTCAAGGGTAACTCTGTGTGCACCCCTTTCAATTTAACCCTCCCCTGACCCCCCCCCCCCCCCCCCCCACCCTTAACCGGCCACTCTGCGACGCTGCAGGGCTAAATATAGGGCAATATTGTGAACCCAACAACCAATGGAGTGTTATTTACGCTGATGTGGAGTTCCCTGTCTCTGCCTACACTAGACCCCTGTATCGGTCATCATTTTTTCCCCACACTTCATCAAATGGAGATTTGAACTTGTACTTGCCAGCATGAGAGTATTTGAGAGCACCTTTGACATCGCTTCCCCTGTACAGCTGTAATAGTAAAATAAATTGCAACAATCTTTCAATTCGATCTTTCTACATACGGAGCTATTGTTTAAAATTGCAAATATAAAACAATGCATCGTATAGGGATGTGGGACTTGAGAATTTTATTAACATTCAGGGGCGTATCGAAATGTGTTGTTGCGTACGTAAATGGGAGGAGGGGGGGGGGGCTATCATCCCGTGGATGATTTTATGAATGTTTATTGAAAAATGGGGCGGGAGTGGGGATTCGATACCTTCATTTTGTCCCAGGCAACACAAGATACGCCTAAGAATAAAGTAGGGAATTAGATAAATAATTAACCCTCATCGGTAAACACATATCAAGGGACTTGGGGGGGGGGGGGGGGAAAAGATTATGTCATTTTTAGATGCAGGAGAATATCTTTCAATCAAATGATATTAAAGTGGTAAAAAAGAGGCGCTTCATTTAATTTAAAATAAAACTCTATGCTCTAACTTCTAACATAGAAGAAAATAGAGTTCAATGGAGTTGACACACCGTGGGTAAATTTACATAAGTGTATCCATGCCTCCAATAAACATCTCACAACCAATTATTTTACACACGTGAACGTGCAATCTTAAAAATAGAGCCATTTTTTTTATCTTTAGAGTTCACGGGCGTGCAAAAAAATGAGGTAAGATTTTCTTTCAAAATAATGAAAATATATATTTTTTTTCTGTTGTGTTCTTTGAAAATTTTCGAAAGTAATAATATTTCTTAACAACAAAAAAAAAACAAAAAAAAAACGAACACTCAAAGCTGTTACAGACGTGTAACGTGTTACGCACTGGCTGCTATTGTGAGAAATTAATATATTGTTTTAAGTTATGGTTCGTTCAAACAGTGCACAACAAATGACGATACCATAGAGAAATACAATAGTAAGGATACGACACCCAAAAACAGTTGCTAATTACAATTAATAAGATTTATTTAAGCATTAATATAATTACAAAGCATCAACTTACAGAGTATGAGAATGTCTTGTACCAGTACACAGTTAGTACAATGTGCCACAAAAATAAGGTACAATGATGAATGCGAATAAACACATATGAGTACACAAAGAAATACACGTCTCGTGAAGTTAAAAATATCTAGCTGAATCTCCGTGAATCTCTGAATCCCCTCATTTATATAGTGGATCTACCGGCGCGCCCAGAAACGCCTTTGACATTGTTTACGTTTCTCGTCAAATCGAGAACGTTCCACAAGATCCTAGGAGACAAACTAATCATGTTTAATTGGTAGTCGGCAGTAAACACGACAGATCAAAAGAACTAGCCCCTACCATCTACGAACGTAGCGTCAGCTAGGAATCTAATTTGGGGTCAAGCAAAGTCCACGGCACGGGAAAAGTGTCCTACATAACAAACGGCTTAAGAGATTCTTCTATAGATAAAAGTATTCTGTATATTACGATTTTCAGATAATGTAGTAGCTAAGCGAGGATTCTGTTACATTTTTAATGACGATACAGTATGTCAAGTTCAGGTAATGTAAAAGATTTTAAAATGGTATGTAGATCTCTTGTTGTAAATTTAAACAATTTTTAAAGAAAACACATTGTAGTCCAGGGGAGCGAAAAGGGCTAGGGCAGTGGCGTATCTAGGGGGTGCGTGGGGTGCCGACCGCACCGGGTGACACCACTCCTGGGCTAGGGTAAGCCTACATTAAATAGATGATAAATACATTAAGTATCGCAAAACGCCTACTATTATTAAACCGGTAGCATCGGGTCATATATTCTAGTTATATATCATACAATGGCATTAAGACGTCACTCTATAATGAATATCAGAGTGCCGGTCGACAGACAGAATGACAGTCTGACTTCTGGTAGACCACGGAAAGTTTCAATCACTTTCGACAGAAATTAAAAAAAAATAATAAAACGAAAGTTAACTTTTCTGTTTCGGCCGAAATCGAAATTACACCGAATGTGATCAAAATTGAAACTTTCGGCTTTGAAAACGAAGCTGAAATTCTTTCGGTCTATAATCAGAATAATAATTTTTTAGTAATGTTTTAATATAATTTTAATTTACTGTAGCGTATTTGTATGGTGAACGAACGGACAGGACATCAGCTTAGTTACTTTGTCCACTAGCATTTCTTCTACTGCTCTCCGGTTAAGTTGAGATTGATGCCGAACTAAATTTATGTATGCGCCAAAATACAAATGTTTGCTCGGGAGACTTCGGTGGGCTTCGTCGATTTCCGGTTCCCCCACCCCCACCTTCGTTGATCACAGTTGCAAAATGAAGGCCACATATAAATATATTCAGCAGCTGTAACTGTATTTCGATATAAACCTGTACAATTTTTAAATGTCTGTGGTGCATGAGTAAAAGTGTTATAATCTCAGAAATACGTGTATTAGGAATAAACGGATGCTTGGAGGAATCGTTTATTTTAAATATATTTTCTTAATTTTGGCTTAATGACAGCCTCTGTGTTTTTACGATAATGTTATTGCTATGTATGACACATTTTTCCCGTGCCTGCACTTTGCTTGAACCCTAGCACATGCTACGTCCATAGATGGGCGTGGCCTATTCGTTTGATATATCTTATTTACTACCGCCTTTCCAATTAAACTTGGTTACACTGTCTCCTAGTATTTTGTGGAGTGTTTGCGATTGTTCTAGAAATGTAAACAAATGCTGAGTAGCTTATGGAAGGCATGGCTTACGCGTCGGTAGATCCACATATATAAAGGATTGACATGCACAGAGAGAGGGAGATTCGGATAGATATTATTAACTTTACGAGGCGTGTATTATTCTTTGTGTATTTGTGTGCTCATATGTGTTTATTTCGCATTCCTTATTATTAATTGGTACATTGTATTATCTGTATCCCGGTACAAGATCTACCATACTGTAAGTTGATGATTTATAATTATATTTCTTTTGTTTTGTTATTGTATTATTACTAAATTAAATCCTATTAATTGTAACTGGCAACTGTTTTGGGTGTCGTATCTTTAGTATCGCATTTCTATGGTATCGTCCTCTGTTAGGCACGGTTTGAACGAGCCATAAAATTTAAAAATAGGAGATTAATTTCTAATATTAGAAGCCAGTGCGTAAAAGTTATGTTTTACAATTTAAAAAAAACAAAAAAAAAAAAAAAAAAAAAAAAAAAAAAAAAAAAAACAACATCTAACTGCTACAGATGTAGGCCAGATAGATAGCAAGGGGGCCATTGTCAGTGCGCGCGTGAATTCCCAACAACAAAATCAGGCTTGATACAATCTATTAAGATTTTATATCGTGGCTAGTGCGACGGATACGTTTTGACATCGAGGCAGCCATGTCAGCGGAAAACGTTATGAAATCGAGGCAGGCATGTCAGCGGAAAACGTTATGAAATCGAGGCAGGCATGTCAGCGGAAAACGTTATGAAATCAAAAGAGGTTTTGGGGACTTTGTGGGGGAGGGGGGGATGTTTGATCCGCTACAACAATGTTAAGAACCCCTTGTGTTATCGATCGAATTGATGCAAATCCTTGTAAAACAAGGTTTACATATTGATTGAGCATTACGCTGAATAAACACGCATGTGCCGCTCGACCGCATATAACCGGATTAAATGAAACGTGACACCGGATTTAAAAAAAAAAAAAAATAATATTGCTCATTCAGCGACGCGCTTCTTAGCTGGTGTCCACACAGCAAGGTAACCCTAGAGTAAGAGGTAAGTTTACCATGTTAAATAGGGTTGTCATAAATAATCAAAGGTTTTCACCCCAAAAAAGGTCTTCAATGAGATCGGTGATTTGAAATAGGGTTTCGACGATTTGAGGTTTAAACTGACTAATTTCATTGTACGTGTATTAAAAAAAAAAACAAAAAAAAACTTAGCACAAGGAACAAGAATTGTAAAACGATCAGTATGTGCTAATCTCAACTTCAGATAATTTTTTTACTGTATATGAGAGGCTTGAAAAAGGTTGTTCAACAATAGTTCCTCCTAAAACAGAGCTTTCAAAATTTGATGCTCACATTATCACCTCTATTGCTGCTACAATTTTTGTGCCTTTATCTGATTTTCTTTTCTTATTGGACACGTATTCACTATATGCGAACTTTTATTCCGCGTTGGTGAAGAAAGTGCAAATTTGTTTTCAGAAAAAAAGGTAAGTTAAGTAGTAACTTCTTTTCACCGCAATGAGAATAAGTCAGAATAATCCCGCGTTGGGTTCCAAGAGGCCACGAAAACTTGTGCTATAGTATTAAAATCTGAGGTAATACAAGACTGTGTAGGGACTATTCATAAAGTAAGTTCCGTAAATGTGCATGTGGGGGGGGGGGGGTTTAAAGAAAGTGTGACGGTTGAAGACACGTGCAAAGATCTTGCGTGAAAATCCCGCGGTGGGTTCCAAGAGGCCACGAAAACTTGGGCTATAGTATTAAAATCTGAGGTAATACAAGACTGTGTAGGGACTATTCATAAAGTAAGTTCCGTAAATGTGCATGTGGGGGGGGGGGGGTTTAAAGAAAGTGTGACCGTTGAAGACACGTGCAAAGATCTTGCGTGACGTCACACATTTCTTATGATAGATACAAAAGCTGATATTGTCATGATCTTGAACCTTCTCTTGTGATAGATGCATTCTGACAGAAGATGTCACTTTCTCTTGTGATGACTGTATTCTGACAGAAGATGTCCCTTTCTCTTGTAATGAATGTATTCTGACAGAAGATGTCACTTTCTCTTGTGATTGATGTATTCTGACAGAAGATGTCACTTTCTCTTGTGATGGGTGTATTCTGACAGAAGATGTCACTTCCTCTTGTGATGGGTGTATTCTGACAGAAGATGCCACTTTCTCTTGGGATGGGTGTGTTCTGACAGACGATGCCACTTACTCTTGTGATGAATGTATTCTGACAGAAGGTGTCACCTTCTCTTGTGATGGATGTATTCTGACAGAAGATGTCACTTCCTCTTGTGATGGGTGTATTCTGACAGAAGATGTCACTTTCTCTTGTGATGGGTGTATGCTGACAGAAGAGGTCACTTTCTCTTGTGATGGATGTATTCTGACAGAAGATGTCACTTTCTCTTGGGATGGGTGTGTTCTGACAGACGATGCCACTTACTCTTGTGATAAATGTATTCTGACAGAAGATGTCACTTTCTCTTGTGATGGATGTATTGTGATGTATGGAGAGTTTTTGTATCAATACAAATTCATAATCCGCAACCACCCCCCCCCCGGCCGCAAAAAACACAAAAATCCTAAAAAATAACAAAAAAC
>CAXITT010000116.1:1231611-1243372 GCA_964033795.1 Lymnaea stagnalis
CCTGACATGTATTGACTGCCCCCCAACAAGTACCCCCCCCCCCCCACAAGTTTATTATTATCATCAGAATTTTCCCTTAGCTTTGTTTCTCTTTTGATTTTTAAAAACTCTAGTCGTAATTCCAGCACTTGGATTCTTCTCTCAATAAGGTTCCCCGTTAATGGATTTCTTTTTTGCAATAGTCTCATGAGCAAAGCGGAAAGTTATTTTCCCTATTCAAGGTTGTATACTTTCTTGGTGACTAATCCCAAATTTTGAACTTAAAACTCATAGCGGTATCAAGGATTTTTTTGTTACCCTGTCATTTTAACACGCCTTAAGACAGTGGTTCCCAAACTTTTAAGCTTGGCGAACCGGTGAACACGTTTCGAAATTTTACCAGGGACCGGTGGGTGATTTATTTTTATAATTGTATTTCTATTTGACAATCAAAATTTATGTTATGGGGACCGGCAGCGTTAGGCATGCGGACCGGTGAAGGTCCACGGACCGCCATTTGGGAACCACTGCCGTAAGATAATGATTCCTCGTTGATGTGTAAGTTCTTCACACAGATCGGATTCTTGCTTCACGTTTTGTTCACAGCCCTTTTCTTCCTCATAAACTAGTTTAAAATAGTTATTTTTTTTTAAGCAGTGTACCTTTTGGTCTATGGCAAATAACAGTTAATAAACATTTACAAAATTGTTCAATGGCAAAAAATAATCTCCAGCTGTTTGAGACGTACATTTGCAGGCATTAACACGAGGCTAAAAAACAACAAAAAAACTACGGTTTTGGGGAGTTCTTTCGTTTTTTTTGGTTTATGTTTTATTAAATTGTTTTTAAATGTGGTCGTTTTCAGATATAAAAAGTTAACGCATTTGTATTAACATTGTAAGCAATCGAATAAGAACTAGAGTTACGGTGTCGATCTCAACGAGCCAACCAGAATATTTTTGTTTGTTTGTTTAGAAAGTGCGTTAATTCATAATATTGATACTTAACCGCGAATGTGTCGTCTATTTTTAGCGATATTGTTGTTTACCATTTGCATTTGGCCTCATTGCTATTGTGCTAGTAGTTTCCCCCCTGATTGCGCCGGCTTGCCAAGTTTCTGATGTTCTGGTTCTGGTTCTGAGTGCGTTGCTGAATCCAAGTACTGGCACATGAGCAACGGTTGGGGAAGCGATGCTGCTATCCTGACGGCTCCCAGCGGATGCCAGGGCAGCATTGCAGCTCTCGATTGATGTCGAATCCACGGCGGCATTGTCCAGGTGGTTCCAAAGGGTTTGCCTACCGGCAATTTGTTTGAAAGAATTTTCGTCGAAGGAAAATTGATGGACGGAAATTTGATCGAACTGAGATTTGGTCGAATTTTTTTTTTTTTTGTTCAGTTCACACGTTAAAATGTTCGTCAAATATCTTTTTGAACGCACTCTACTATATAGTAAAACAAAATGATGCGTTCAAAGAGAAATTTGACGCAACTTTTGTTTATGTTGCACTGAGTTACACCGAGGCACAGTGAAGCATGTTTTGGTATTTAAAAAAAAAATGTCTTGCCGTAATAGTAATAGTGTTACCGTAATGCCGTGGAATTTTGTATTTTTCTGTTCAGTTCTCCTGTCATCATATTTAGTGGTAAAGAAAAGTGTAAAATTATTTTTATTAAATTCAATAATATTTTTAATGTATTTTTTATAGCTTTTAATTGTTAGAAAATCATTTTAAAGAGAAAAAAACTATGTCTATGTCAACTATTACTATGTGTCCAATGACTAAAAATAAAATGCCCCTTCTTAGATTAACTTTTCTCTCAGCTTAGCCTACTTTTTTCGGCTTCTTACCGAATTCTAATGATAATAAAGACACTGAACTATTTCGAATAATAGTATTATTAGAAGTGTGTAGTCAGTGCCTTTTATGCTTGTCTAAGACCTTTTCTCAACATTAAGAAATTGGTGGGACGACTATATCCTGTATATTTATTAGTGTTAATTTACATAAGCAGTTGAGTGGATTTCCTGACACAACTTGTAATTTGATTGCAAACCAACCCCCACCCCCAGCTCCCCCCGCTCATTGACCAAACGCCTCTTTGGAGCTTGAATCCACTCTGACACTAGCCCATGGGTAAAAACAAGTCTGCATTTGACAACATACATGTTAATCTTCACGAGTTGGCCAATATTTTGAAATTTGTATTCACTAGAAAATTTCGTTTATTGAGACATTGCTGAGAATTTCGTGTGATTTCTTCAGTTGTTCCGATTGAACAGCAAAGGTCAGCTAGGTCTAGGGGAGCTTTGTATTGTAGTACAAAAGGACACCCTGCGCATGAACGCCTGTGATAGACTGCCTGAGGGTCCCTGGGAGTACAACAAGGTCGGTACCGGTTTTCTCACAGACACGTCTTGAAATATGCATAGGTTGACATCACTCTGGCCACAGATCAATTTGATTCATACAGGACACCTAAGTTTGACATCACTCTGGCCACAGATCAATTTGATTCATACAGGACACCTAAGTTTGACATCACTCTGGCCACAGATCAATTTGATACATACAGGAAACTTTTGCAGTTAAAACGGTTGACATGACTTTATTTTACAAAAGCTTATTTTCTTTTAATTTTCACACCCATGATGAGAGAAATTCTATCAAATTTTCAGCCCTAACCCCTAAAAATCCGTTTTTCCTGATTTTCAATGGGAAGATAAAATGAAATTTCCGATAACTGCGCTAAATGAGATTCTTTAAAAAAATATCGCAAGTGCGTTTGGTGCGTAACATTTTTTTTTCTTTTTCTGAAATAGTTGGTCAAATAAATCTGCGTTATAAAGGCGGGTGGGTCATTAGAATATTCATATAGTTAAGGGGCGTGAAAAAAACGGTTCATTTGCGAGCCTTGGTTGGGGGGAGGGCACTAATTGGGATTCTTATAAAATGCATTATTTGTATGTGCAATGTGTAAAATGCAGGTATTGTTTAGAATGCCTACGAATTATATAGAATGTCTGATGTTTATTGGCAAAGCATGAGGCATTTGATCTTCGTGATTATTTCCGAGAGAGATTAAATAAGACGGCCCCAAGTAACAAGGTTGTGCATGTGAGTGTTTCAGTATTGTTATTTTCGGCGCGTACTTATTAGCACCTGGGCAACTTTTCTATAATGCAGTGTTTCTTTCGGTTTTATGAAGGATGGCCTTTCGTCCCACTGAAAAGTTTTTTATCATGGTAGGGCGACAAAAATATTGGCCCGCCCAGCTTGGCACTAACCACAGATAGGCATTGTATCTATATGCGCCACATTAGGCATACTGGGGAACAGAGTTAACTATAATTCCGACCTCTTCACCTCTTTTATACATTGCCTAGGCATTCTACATAATGAAAAATAAACTTCAGGCAAAGATTCAAAAGAGCGTAATGAAACGATTTTTTGTTGTTGGCAAAAACACATACTTGAAAACGAAAGACGAAATATGAAATAAGTAAAGGGCGTTCTTAACAACGAAACCGGAAAACAAAGGTGGCAACGAGCTACTTGTTCCAGCAAGTAAGGCAAGCAAAGGTGGCATCGAGCTACTTGTTCCAGCAAGTGAGGCAAGCAAAGGTGGCATCGAGCTACTTGTTCCAGCAAGTAAGGCAAGCAATGGTGGCATCGAGCTACTTGTTCCAGCAAGTAAGGCAAGCAAAGGTGGCATCGAGCTACTTGTTCCAGCAAGTAAGGCAAGCAAAGGTGGCATCGAGCTACTTGTTCCAGCAAGTAAGGCAAGCAAAGGTGGCATCGAGCTACTTGTTCCAGCAAGTAAGGCAAGCAAAAGTGACATCGAGCTACTTGCTCCAGCAAGTAACGCTAGAGTGGCATTATGAAATGTACTTAATTTTCTTTTTAACACAAAGACACTTCATGTTTTGGCACTTGGTCTTGCACAAAGGCCTCCTTGGCCGCTTCAGGTTGAATGAGAAATAGCAGCAGATCAGAGAGGTATTTCATGGTCAGGGACGTCTTTAACTCATAATAAGTCCTTTGGACATACAGCGAACTTGAATCTCGCATCCAGTTGTTTCAAGATACCTTGTGCAGTTCCAAGTCGGTAAAAGCCGTCTTCTGTCTCTGTCATAACAATTTCTAACAGAGTGAGTCACCCCGTCCCTTGTCAACGTCAGGAATAGGAACTCGCACAGTGGCTCCTAAAGGCACAGGAGGAAATTTTTGGTCAGAGTTTATTTTCTTTCTTTTTTTGGCCTGGATTTCAAGGTTCGATTAAGATTTTTTCCTAGCTTCCAAAGATCTCCTAATCTTGAAACACCGGCTGCACAAAATACCAACACCATAACCTTCTTTTTCCTCGTCTCCATCGTCTTTAGCAGCATGCCCACAGATAACATGAACATTACGGTGACAGTTTCGGCACGTATGGGCACCGCTGCTTTCTTCTAAGCAGACACAACAAACAGCAGAAGTGGAAGGCTCTTCGGTAACCATGCCTTCACAATCAGTTTGGGTTCCTCCATTATTGGTTGCATTCTCTTCAGTATTCTGTGTAGTAGGCTCTGTATCTTGCATCTGGTGATTTGCTTCTTCTTGCAGTATTGTTTTTACACGTTTAATTATTTTTTCGAGTTCATCCTAAGTATGTATGTCTTGCCAAACGTCAAGGGTAGGGAAGACGTTGCGCTGCCTTTTTAGCTTTGCAGCCAAACAGAGCTTCAAACGGCGTTCTCTTAATCCCAGAGTGAAAGGCCCTGTTTTTCATAAGTTTGGACGAATCGTAATCCCTCTGGCCAGTGGTCAGTTTTTTCATCTTGCATCCAAGCACATAGCATGTTTTCGATATCTTGATTAGCTCTTTCGACACTGCCCTGGCTTTGTGAGAGGGGCGGTTTACCATGGACGATCTTCAACTTGGGCCAGTACTCCTTTAGGCTGTACTCCACATTGTCGGCAAATTCCTTGCCGTTATCGGACTGTAAAATTGATGGAGCTCCAAGCAGCGTAAATATGTCCACGAGTGTGTAGGTTACCTCTTCCACCCTCTTTGATGTTAGAGCTCTCAGAACCACACACTTTGTGAGATGATATTGGTACACCATTATAAATTTACATTCAATGTCAGGATGCGACTGAAACTTGTTACGATCGACCTGACGGGAGTGGAATTCAGAAAGAAACACAGGCTTCAACACAACAATTTTTTGACACCTTTTGTTTCTTCTGGCATGGTTCCCAAAGGTGGAGGTACAGTTCAATATCATTACGAGTAATGTTCTATACTTGTGTGAAAGTTATTTCAACATTCTTTCCCGTCCTCTATGTCCAGCGGTCAAATGGGCCTCACCTCATGAAGTACGTCAGATCATTCAGAATCCGTGACATAGAACTGAATAGCAACGACTTCTTTAACAAGATAGATCAACTTACTTTTGTTCTCTACTGCCATTACATCATAGCAGTCAGGAGTCTCGTGGTTCCTTCTAAGTGGTCGTCCGAGCCTTTTTCACATCATCCATTAATTTTTGGTAACTGGTTTCCGTTTTTTAGCTGGATTATAGCTGTTACTTGAGAAGTAAACGTGCTGTCATCTGAAACTGAAGCCTGATCTTCTAACATCTCAGCAGCCATCTTGAAACAATAGGAGCATGCGTCTTTGGTGGGAGTACGAAGCACGTGTGTCGTGATCGCCACGCCAGCGCTGAGCAAAGAATCAAACATTAATCGCGGGGTATTCTATACATTGCACGGCCGCTCTTCGGCATTGTATAGAATGCCTAGAAAATGTGTGAAGTATAAACCATTTCATACATTGCGTAGAAACTTCAGGCATTCTATATAATTCGTATGCATTCTATACAATGCCAGATTTCACAAATTGCCGCTGAAATATGCATCTTTTGTAAAAGTTTCAGCCCTACCCACCATTGCTCCATATCACTTTTATAAAAGATTTACAAGAAAATCTAATTTTTTATGGGTTGTTTAATTTAAGATCACATGCCAGACAAATTTTAGCTATACCCGGAGTTAAGGACAACTAATACCAGTCTCTGGTTTATGTAACAAGGGAACACATTCTATTGTGTCAGCAGAAAAGATGCAGTGATTTAACGTTGATTTTATTTTTTTTAAAATCCTTTTACATTTAAATTCTGATATATTGTTTGCATAATTATGATGAAGCTAGATTCCCATTCGTGTTGTGGGCCTTGGGTCAAAGATAAGCTTATTGGCTTCCCTCACGGATTGTGTCGTCTAAAGTCAATGATAAACTTATGACTCTAAAGTAATTTAAATTGTTTCTATCTTGACCAGGCTAGCGGCCAACTGAGGGAGAGGTCTTTGAATAAATGCATTGGCGCGAGCAGCGGTGACACTCTCAAGCTACAGCCATGCGATACAGATAGTGCCGCACAGAAATGGGAGATTAACGAGATCTACCCATGGAAGAACTAGAAGATTAGACACGGTCAGCTCCCGATGACGTTCAAACTGTTTTTGTTTCATTTTGTTGAGAGAGATCTTTGGAATGTTTTGTATACAACAAAGCGCCAACACTAAAACTCCTGCATCTTCAAAGAGCACGTGTGTTTGTCAACCGTGTATAACGCAAGCCGCGTGTTCAAGTAGTGAAATTGTCATTGGACATATGTTGGGCAGCTGTAGATTGAAAATTGGGGTAAAGGTATGCATAGATGAACATAATGTTCGCTCGAAAAGTGAGTGGTAGTTAAGGAGGGCCGAGTTTGAACAAAAAAAAAATAAAGTGGCAGGACAGTTCCGAGAGAGATTAAATAAGATGGTCCCAAGTAACAAGGTTGTGCATGTGGGTGTTTCAGTATTGTTATTTTAGGCGCGTACTTATTAGCACCTGGGCAACTGTTCTATAATGCAGTGCTTTATGGAGGGTGGCCTTTCGTCCTAATGCAGAGTTTTTTTTATCATGGTAAGGGCGGCAAAAATATTGCCCCACCCCCCCCCCTCCCCCCCCCTTTACCAGGCTGGCACTATCCCTAGATTAGGCACTGCTCAAATATGCGTCAAACGAGGCATACTGGGGAACAGAGTTAGTCCCAACCTCTTCATCCACCATAAACTTAAGTAGATCCAGTTGCGATGCCCCATTGAGCACTTCCCCAGAATTTAAAATGTTGTGCATACCTATTTTTATTTTTGTACCACTCTACACTTAATTCAAGGGCAAACAAATAATGTTATGTGTTTCTTGACCTGGTTGTCTTTATACAAATACCATAATTTAATTTGCACTAAATACCGGTAGTAATGTTTATTTGTAATTTTTTATTTAAATTATTAATTTCGTTAAAATACTTCATTGATATTTTTAATCTATTAAAAACAAAATGTAGTCATAACAAAAAGCAAGTATAATCATTATCTTACTTAAATATTTCCAAGTTTTATCAGCTACCATAAGAGAAAAATAATGTATTGTTGAAAATGTATATATATATCCTTCAATGGCAATTTTTATAAATTATTGTATATGAATGGCAAAATATTATTCAAATTAATATATTTTATATCATGAGCTATAATACGAACACCATGTCCTAATTAAAAAGAAATGAAGAAATTGAAATAGGAGCCAGATCAATATACAGATCGTGGGCCCTCAAAACATAGAAGAAGAAGAAGAAATGAAAACATATTGTAAATGTATTTATTGTGAAAATATTATTATCCAGGCCTTTATAGCTATGGAAATGTAGTTAAATTCCGCATTGCTCCGAGTATAGGCCTCACTTTAAGCTAGGGATGTTGCAAATAATGGCAAAATAAAAGATCGATAGAAAAAAATTTTTTTAAAAAAATAAGGGAACAATTTCAAATTTATCGAGCCATAGCATAGCTATAGTTCACTGGGTCCACCATTTCACTCATTTTATAAGGTGAACGGTACCAATTACAACTCTTTATCCAGGCCTGCACAACATACGGCCCTCGGGCTGCATGTGGTCCGCCAACACCCACTTTGTGACCCGCAAAGTAACGAAATATGCTTAAATATTATTATTTTCCTAATAGCTTCCCCCCCCCGTCCTATTTTGTTTTGGCCCTCACAAGTTTTTTCATAAAGTATTACAATTTGAGTTGTGCAGGCCTGTCTTATACACATGTTCTAAATGTGACCATTTCTTGTTATTTTGTGTGTGTTTTTTTGGTGTTTTTTTTTTAAAACTTCACTTTTGCTTTATTTTGAACACTTTTTTACTCGGGAACATGTTATGATAAAGATAATTTAGTGGGGTTTTTTTTTGTTGTTTTTTAAATAATAAAATATATTTTCGATTTATTACTGTACATTTTTCTATTTTTTCTCTGAGGGGTGGGCGCAGTTCCCCCCCCCCCTTTTTTTTTTTTGGTGGTGGAGGTTGTGCCATCTTGAAGAAGTGCTTAGAAGAAACACTGTCATAAGGTGATGAAATTAGAACAACATATTGTATATAATATTTATGTATTGCTGAGTTCATGTAAGTATAAAATGTATAGTTTGGGTATATTTAGGGATTTTGTTGAATATAACAGAATACATTTTAGTTTCTATGTTGTTGTGTTGAAAGTTTTTTTAAAAAAAATAGAATTTAACAGACATGTATTGCAATCGTATTGTAGATATTTAATATATTATTATTTAATTGACCTGGGAATGATCACAGTCACTAACATGGGAAGTGTGGGGCCGGCACATTCGACCGATGTAGAGCTTCTTCGTGGGTTGGAAGTCAGTGTTTCTTTCAGACAATTTCCTCCGGTTGGGGGAGGAGGGGTATTTCTATATGGATGACCCCTTAGGTACACTTCCAATTTTTACAAGATTCAAAACATTTTTTTTTAAAATACTGATTTTTAGAAAGGTCTATACATTTTAAATTAGTTTTGAAAACTAATCAATTTTTAAAATCAGTATACGAAATGCATAATTAGGTCAAGAAGACAAAAATGATTTTAAAAAGACATCGTATATCTATTAATGTATGATTTCATCCGAGGGAAATCGTATAACAATAAGGTATAAATTATCCAATATTCAGTTTACAACTTTCTCCTACTAAATTACACACGTTCTCTTCGATTTACTCTAACACATTTCAATTTACCAAATCCACCTAATGTATTTTGAACCTGACGATTTAGAACGATATTTTTTCTTCTAAAAACAGCACCAAAAACAAGATGTGATCAGCAATCGAAATGCTACTTCACAAAAACGTGTTTTTTGTTTTTGTTTTTTTTTCTTTCAAATTTGTAAATAGTTTCCTACTGGATTCTCATCTAAGCAAAAAAAAATTAAAAAAAAATAATGCGTGAAAATAGATGGAGCCGGTTGTTTATTATTTTTCTCCGAGGTGTCTCAAAAACAAAGGAAATGGTTAGGGATTTCAGGAGGGGGAAACACTAGATTACAGATCTCAACTTAAAAAATCAAAGTGTAGAGAGTAGAGGCATATAAGTACTTAGGTGTCACCATTAATAATAAGCTAACATGGCATGAGCACGGTCAAATGCTGTATAAGAATATCATCCAAAGACTGTTATACATTAAAAAAAAACTGTACAATTTTGACGTAAACAAACAAGTCGTTAACTTATTCTACAGTGCAACAATTAGAAGCCTACTTAATTTCAGTATTACCTGCTGTTCTGAGAATTCAACGTCTGATATTAAACACGGCACACACCAACTAATCAAGAAAGCTAGGAACATAACACAAACTAGACATCCTTCACTTGAAGAACTATTTGAAGAAAGAGGTTATTGTAAAACTAAAAACATTTTTGATGATATATTCAACCTTCTTCATGACAGATACTTAGGATCGGCCCGTTCGGGGTGAATTCTTTCCGTCAGGGCGAGGACTGAAAGATATTTAAAAAAAATTTTCTCCAATCTATACGAATTTACCAGCGTGCTCCCCCTGAAGTCACAAATCTTCATGAGAACTAATAAGTCCATGATATTTGTTTATTTATTTAGGCATTTTTATATAGCGCTTACCATAAAGCTCTAAGCGCTTTACAATTATTAAAAACATGTAAACTAAGTAAAATAAAATGAGACACTAGGATAGTAACTACTATACTCTAGAAACAATTAAAATGGCTATAAAACGAGGACACTTTGACACGTTTTGGCCTATACTTCAGGATCAACCCGAAACAGAAAATGAGGCAGGGCAAGGAGGGCGCATCACAGGTCATAGGCGGACCTAAACAGATGAGTTTTAAGGGACTTTTTGAAAATGGACGAGGTTTCACAATGACGGATATGGAAGGGGAGCTGGTTCCAGAACGTGGGCCCATGGAATGATATGGCTGAGAGAACTCACTGAATGGCTTTTTCTTTTTTTTTTTTTTTTTTTTTTTTTTTTATGCTGGTGAAATAATTTATTACAAATGTCTTGTGTTCAAACTGTTATATTTATGTGCTGAAAATGTAAAATGCAATCATAAAACATTTCCATTTGTTTAAATCAATAGAAGAATCGTATCTTATCTTATCTTATACTAAAAAAGAGAAAGGCAGTTGGAAATTTAACAAATATAGGCTAATTTAAAAAAATAGATTTGTTATTTTGGAAACTGTGTTACAAAAGTAGCACATATAAAGAAGACAAACAATTTCGATTTAATAAGAATAATTGAATAAATACATTAAATATATGCTCCCGATACATTATTAATTAAAAAATGTTAAGTAAAAAAAAAAATTATATAATTTTTAGAGGCCTTTTATAAAAGTTCAAATTAAACGGAATCAAGTAAATTTAAAATTATGCTATTAAGTATATTTTTAAAGCTTGATGCCATCACATACTTTACAAAACCTCTCCGAACTTGTCATGCTTTTTTGATGAAATTTAATTTTAAACAGATTGCACATGTTTTATTCTTAGTCTCAGTAAAAACTTTATTAACGCTATTGTCCTGTATATTGATATAAATTTAGTTTAAAACCGTGTTATTAAAGTCTTTAAATATGTGAGGCTACAATTATTTTTTTTACTAAAATATACCATTATACGCTAACACCTAAAATGTTGGCAGCATGCTGGAAACACTGGACTGATCATCATTGTAGGAACGACGATGATTTTCCAGGGTCTCCATGATGTAAAAATATTTTAAAAAAGGGCTGGTCCACTGCTCCAACATTTAACAGAAACTCTTCCATCTCCCCCATAGACAGCGACAAGGCCATGACAGGCAGTTCCGGCTCATACCAGCAAGAACCCAGTGCAAGAACTGCTCATTCCTCCCAACACAACCAGGGATTGGAACAACCATCCAAAGGGAACAGTTGAGGTGACAACACTTGACACATTTGTGTCTATTGCTCTCCTGCCTTCTGTTGAGACCCGCTGGTCCTCACCTTTGTGAGACCCGCTGGCTCCACTCTCTCCATCGCTTCCCCACGCGTTCAGCGCTACCCCACGCGATATGACACAATTAGGCTGGGCCTTAAAATAATACAAGTAGACTCAAATAACAATGGAAATTAACTTATTCACTTTGGCCATGACCCAGTTTAAGCAATACACTCATTCTTATCAAGCGTCCCAACTCTGAGTTGTCACTCTGATGACCAACGCGTAACGGAATCCGAAGCCACGCTTGTGAGTCATTTAAACACGACTCTGGGATGCCACGCTTAAATGCGGGACAAGCACGCCAAACTTAGAGTATATATTGAAAGCCCAAATCATGTATCGGCCTCTCTTACCTGAATTATGTCAGAAGAGCCTGGCTG